>DWME01002026.1:0-22313 GCA_018244795.1 Parelbella ahira ahira | reverse complement strand
CATACATATCTTCACGCCAGGTCCCTTACGGGGTAGGAAGAGAACACGGAGTGCCAAATGTCCCTAGGTAGGTATGTAAGGAACATACCTGCCGTGCTTCTTCCACATTCATCAATCTCTCCATACATACACGCCGGTTTATTTAAACTTGCCACCATTTAACCTACGTACGTCGTACACGCTAGACTACACTATCACTTTCAAATTTGCTGGCACACGCACATCATGCCTGGTGTTGTGTTGCAGGTCACGTCGTCAGCACGACGAGGTGGTCTGTTTTGTTTACGTTTCTATGATATAATAATTACACTGTTCAAGGTTGGCGTGATATGAGATATGCAAGATCAATAAAATATTCCAAATGCTGACCACTCAATCGGTGTTGCATTGTACTGCGTTAAATGAGTATTATAAACAGTGATTTACGTTTTCCATTGTCGTTGTTATTTTACATATTAATTTTGTTCTTACGGACATTCTCTGTGGTTATTTCATACGTGGGAGTATACTATACTCCTCTGCCTAAAGTGTTAAAATGATACTCCGCACCTGGCCAGCGCAGCGGACTATGGTCTTAAACTTGTGCATTCTAAAAGCAGGTCCGTGTTCAACATTGGAATGATACAAGTGTTGATGATGATAACTAGAATGCTTTATATGTTTATTGTGAAATAGTAATAATAAATGATTGCGAATGTGAATCACATATGAATAATCCTCTTTATCGGTTTTTTTTTACAGTCAATTAAAATTATATAACCTGTTTACGATTTTCCATACACTCATACTCATACTCTCACAAACGTGACTATATTGTAACAACGTAATTGTCTCTGTAATGCCATTTAACGCCAATATCCTTGTTATAAAGCGGATGATTCAACAAATAACATAATGTTTATTGGTATTTTCATTTTACCTCTATTATGATTGTTTATTAACAAACAAGTGATGTTTATATGTTTGTTACGTGATTAGAGTAGCGTACGATGCAATATATGAGTGCGTATATAATTATACATTTATACATAACATAGTAGATATATTCTTACGCGTGAATTTTTCCGAAGGGGGTACACGTCCCACGGAATACGATCTAAATCAATTTGCATTCTCCGTCCTATTACTGTATAAAAATAGTTTGTAAAACCTAATATACTTTGCCAGATCTAGGAATCGAACTCAGAACCTCTTTATCAGCAGTCACCCTTGCAAGTTGCAACCACTCGACTAGGTAGATCGTCGTGGGTGAGTCGATCTATTTAATAATTCGTTTGTAAAAGTATCGATTGAACTGCGATTAATCTTCAATTTGTTTAGAAATTTTCAATATCAGTCGCTGAACAACATCATTTTATGATACAATGAGATCAATTCAAAGAATCATCCGCAAAAATGTTACTACATAATACATACAATATAGTTACTGCACACTACCACACAAAGCATAATTTTCATATAAAAATACAAAATACCATGTAATTGGCCTTATCTCTCAAATAACTATTTCTTTTATCAATGCGAAGGAACTCGTACCTGATGATTGGTGACTGAGTCATGACTCATGAGACACTCATACGCTCGTGACTATCATGAAAGCTAGAGGTATACGGACACCATTGGCGGAGCATCGGCCTCGACGCTCTGCTGCTTCGCGGTTCAAAGACACGATTCAATCATTTATGGTCCGGATTTCTAAACAATCATTGAATCATTCGGACAGTGTAATGACCAGTAAGACTTGTTCGTTGCGTTCAAATTGTAAATAGACACTGATTAATGATCGATGGGATCGAACGATAAGCGAGTTCCTTGACCAATGTTGCCCTAACTTTCAAATCTCTAAGGATTAAAAGACCGGCATGCGTCGCGTCTCTTAATTTAGACAAGCTTTGACATACAGTACCCCATAACGTTAATACCGTTTTTTCTCCACAACAGACCATTTATCTTTATAGTCTTGTCTATTTTCCATAGGGTCTCCACTGAAACTTAAACATTCCACCACCAACGGTACTGACAAGAGTTCTTTCGTCTCATCTTAATACCTAATCAAAGTCATTATAAATGTTGAAATAACTGACGAGGACTGCTAATTGCTCTAAGACGAGGATGTAGTTACCATGATGGGCATCGCTCACCGTCCCAGCTCGACGGCCTTGCCGCTCCGTTGCCCGCCAGTTCAAAGACTCTTACCTACCTTCCACCGTACCTATCGAGGTCAGTCATCGGCTAAGGTGATTCTGCACTTTCAGTACTAAATTTGGAAGCGAATGAACCTCCGCTTCACATAATGCTTGCTTGGAGAGTTGGTTGGAGATTGTGCTACACTCCTCTGTCTACCCCTTCGGAAATTCCTGGCGTTATGTTGCGTTTTCTTTTTTGACATTAACCGAGCGTAATTTTATGTGGGTAGTTCTACAATATTGTCACTCAACGAATGACAGTTCCGTCGCCCAGTTGGCAACACTATCTCCTAGATGGCAGCACCGTCGACTCACACAGGGCACAGCTGACGTATAGTTCACTAACTCCAATTACAACCGCGCTATCGTACATCCACTATCGTACATCTATACATCATAATATCGTACATCTACGGTATACTGCTCGCAAGTTTGAAAGTGCTCGGTCAGAGCTCGAAGTTCCAAATCACACACGTCCGATCGGTGTAATAAACGCAAGTCTTCGACCATCGAAGTTTGTGTATCGAAACTTAAGAACTGAGACTTATGTTTTGTTAACGCTATATTTGTTATGTATATTACTTTATTTTTATTTATAACTATGAAAAGTAATACACGAAGGGGTAGACAGAGGAGTGTAGTAAATTCCCACGTTTTTCTATTTACGTTTACTTTCCACGATCGAATAGGTGGTGAGCCTATTGCGATACACCAGGCGGAGATCGAATAAATATGACGATTAAACTTTCAATATATTATATTTATTATAAAAAAGTATAAATAGTTCTGGATTCGAAAGGTCCAGGATTGGAAAGAGTGACGTCGATTAGAGGAGGTCTATGTCCAGCATTGGACATCCAGAGGCTGATGGCGATGAATACAAAAACGTAAAAAATATCATTGAAATAGCAGATATAACACACCTATTCATTGGTAAAATGCCTATCTACTAGCGAAATGCCTCATAATTTACGAAGTATTGGTTGTTGTGGTTGCAGAGGGTGGCGGGTGCAGCGAGGGAGCGCGCGGCGCGGTGCGAGTGCGCGCGCGGCAGGTGACCGCCGGTCAGCGCGGCTCATGTGGGCGGCGGGCGCGTGCTGCTCGCGCCAGGCAGGTCTGACCGCGCCCTTAGCCTCACTGATCCTTGCCAGCCAGTCTGGCTACACCTTGCTTACATTAGCCCTTCTCCGCATTCCGCATCAATCGTTGTTGAGGATAGGGACTCCCTCCACGGCCCTCAAGCAAACCCCTACTTACTTACTCATCTAACGTGCTTCCTTTACATATGTATTTAAAAATAATATACCTTAAACGATGTTATACATATGTACATCCTATATTCGTCATTAAACTATCTATCGGCTTAACTCACGTACTTTTTCTCGCGGTATTCCAACCAGTTTCGGACTTATCTTAGGGCCTTCTTCATGAACACCGACCGGACGTGTGCCAAACTAGTAGACAGGTCGCGGTGAAGTCTCCGCTGAAAAGTTATATGTGAGCTAAGTCCTTAAGTTAATCATATTTATAAACATTTACAAGACATTTAGTAGTATGATAATATGATTGCAGTCGGTACATGATTTAATCATGTTTTTAAATATAAGTAAAACGTTAGAACGAATAGTAATAGGTATAGCGTCTGTTCATTTTCATGGTCATATCGTCTGAATAATAACAAATAATTGCCTCGTGTTATTTCTGTTTATGTTGGTCTGTTTAGTTTTGTTTATTTATTCATTTAATCCACCAAGATACGATTAAATGGCGTACAAAGTCGATATATATAATTCTTCATCCTTGAACATTATTATAATTTTTAAATACACTATATTTACGTCATATCATTAATTTGTGCATTGTAATGTTTAAAGTTTTGATATAAAAGTAAATCACATATCAATGAGATAAACACACATTTATCTATCGTACATCTGTATATATATCTATAAATTCTGATTGCCTCGTTGGTAGAGCGGTTGCAAGCGCGACTACCGATCGTGAGGTCCTGGGTTCAAATCCCGGGTCGGGTACTATTGGATTATTCTAATTTAGAATTTCTAGCAGTGATTCGGAGTCTAGATCAGTGCCCGGTGTGTGGCAATGGGTTCACCACCTATTCCATGGGACTTAAACGTAGCTGGTGAAATGTGGGAGCGTAATACACCCCTCTGCCTACCCCTTCAGGGATTACAGGCGTGTTGTTACGTATAAATTCTCGTAGCATCGATTCGATAGACAGACATTTTAATTAATTATATTGACACCGCAAAGGTAATAATAGTACAGATATACCCACGCATACTGAAACAACAAATAGATATAACTAGAGTCCGACTGAAACTCGATTTTAAACCGAAACCGACAACGTAACCAAATAATTGGCCCGTGATCTATGTAGTTCTGAATAAACGAAAGTTATGTAATATGAAATAACAATTAAAAACCGCCAATTACTCTATCATAATTCAATTAAGCAGCTTAGAAACTCGAATTTTCGATCGAAACTAACCCCAACCGAAACTTCGGTCGGACACTAGTTATAATCAGCGGGCGACCTTTATCGTGTGTTTAAATACCATTTTTCCAAGCAATAACAGTATGAACAAAAAATAAATTACCTTTAGTAAAACTATAGACTCTTTAAAAGGTTTTCGTTTCCACTTCTGGCTCTTTCTTCAATTCTTATTCGATTAGCCGTAAAACTGACTCTGACTTAATTAAATCTTTTAAGTGCATTTAGTGGAGGTATTTTTAAAGATCAAGACGACTAAAAGTGTATTTTTATTACTTCATAAGCAACAAATGGAAAATATGATTACATCGAGAACATTCGGTCGATTTCTCTGCACAAATTATATCTATATACATATATGTACATAAATATATTCTCACGCAATGAATTCAGGGCAATTTTTTTTATTCTAATTTTAAATTTAGAATGGTAACTCCCGTTGACATTCGTCATATTAAAACCAACGGTCTATGTCGAATATAATCTTAAGAAATCAGTAGGATTTTACATTATACTATTGAGTTCAGATATGTATTTCTATTTTACCAAAAGATGATAATTTCAAATATACATTACGAGTACGCATCGAATTGTACATATTATGTGGTTGTAAATTATCTAATTGTACAATTACAATCGCGAGACGTGCCGTTAGGATGATTTACTTACTGTTTAAGAGACAGACAGTGTTCATGTAAAAAAGACACGTACATTTGGCTGTATTTGGTTTTTTATTGCTTCAATCATAATTTATTTTGCTGGGGCGATAGTACTGGTAAAAAATCCAACTATTTAGGTACTTGCCTCACCTCAAACTAATAAGAAGAAGCGAATCGAATACGAATAATCTAGTTGTAACGTATTAAAATTGAGAGCAATAAAAGCCTACATATTTTGTTGGATTAGTTATGTATTTACGACAAGTCCTTGACTGGGTAGGCAGAGCGTGATGAATGTAGAAGAAGCACATCAGTAACGTAAAAATAGAGATACTTGGCATTCAGTATTGCCTGCCTAGCCCTATTGTAATAGTAAAGTTTTATTTCTTCTGTATACTAGCTATTATAAGCAGTTCATACATCCATATTGTAAAAATTCGGGATATTTGCCGAAGCATTTTTAGTTCAGTTTTGACCGCAAAGCGTCTTATTTTACTAATTAGAACATTTAGAATACTATTTTAATCATGTAGTAATAATAAATGCATTATTCACAAAATGTATGTATCGAATAAAAACGCGGCAAAATGTTTTATTGAGACCTCTATTTTACCCCATATCACATGGAATTACTTTTTTTACTGCAACGCATAAAATGAGAACAGAATAAAACATTAAATAATACAATAACAACATTTAAAATGCTAATTTGAAAAAGTAACTAGTTTCGCATTTAGTATGAGACAAAATTAGCATCAGCATTCGTTTCGTCTCATCGATACTCCAAGTCATATCATTACTGCTAATAGTGTGTAAGATGCCTTAATAGGCAATTTGCAACATCGGTCGACGAATTCGATGACGTCAATATAAACGCTTGCGGCTTCGTAGTAACGCACTTTGATTAACCAATCAGACAACCTAATTTGATTTAATTGTATTCGATTGATTAAAACATAATTGCTCGACAGAGATACTCCTGCTCCTATTATACAGATTTAGTTCTACGCATATTATACAGATATAATACATATATTGTCACGTACCGGGTAGGCAGAGAGCACGGAGTGCCAAATATGTCTATCCTTTCCGACCTGCCGTGCTTCATTGCTCATTTCATCTAAACAGATATAGTCAGATATGTATTATACATAGATAGTCGATGGAAACAAATATACATACATTCGATTATGTAGAGTATATAAATATGTCCTTTATTAAAGCCATGACAGCAAAGATATTTTTGTAGTGTTCGGTGTTGCCAATGTTTTGAGACCTGTTTGTCATCTTTGCTACAAATAATTAGGTGGTAATATACGTATTTAGAAATAGTTAATTTAATGCTTTATTATTTCATCTTTACTAAATCAAAAAAAATCATGAATACGTCGTAAATATATATAGGTAATAGCTATTTACATTTAGTGTTGTGGATTTATTTAATAATATCTTTACAGTTTTGTCTATTACCTATGATGTATTGGCAATTGTTTTTGGATATTAATTATAATCAGCATTCTTTTAATATTGCACTATGCTTTATATATATTTATATTTTTGTTTATTCTCTATATTGTCGTGTGCGCAATTATTCAAATTTTCGAATTAATATACTAATATTATATATGACTCTCTCTATATATAATATTATACGTCAACCTGTATCGAATAAATTTGAATTTAAATTGAAATTCGCATGAGTGCTGTTACTATGACGCCCTACGTGCACTATGTTTTAAAGAACCGCCATCGAGATTCTGCCGCCATATTGTTACGTAACAAAAAATCGTTTTACTGTTTTGCCGTTACCGTTGATTCGGATTTTGTTTATTTTATCTATTCAATCAATTGATCAATCCTTTAATATTGCGATTTTTTTTCTGAGAAATATAAAAAATTGTTATTCAATTTCATGACAGTTTTGACAGACATAACATATTTTGTTTATTTATATTTTACAAAAATGTTCTTTTGTATACAACTTTTTGAATTATTTTGTTTTAAATAAATGTAAAGAAATGCTTAAGTTTTTCGAGTTACTATTTATTTTTATAATGAGTTTAAGTATTTTTGGGAACGTTCGTTACTGATTGGTGAGATCTGTTCAATCTCTATGGCGGTGTCCACGTATAGTGCACTTAGGGCTGGTACCGCGCCTTTCTCCATTCGGGGGCCAGGGCATTCGAATCCGGGGGGTAGCAGCTGACGGGGTGTGTGTTGGTAGCTAGCAGGCACTCATGCGTGAGGGGGTGACTAACCGTGGCGGGGTGGCAGGCGAGGGCGGCGCCGCGGCCGCGCGCACCCCCGTGAAGACCTTCCAGGCGTACCTGCCGCCGGCACACCGCACCTACAGCTGCATACACTGCCGCGCGCACCTGGCCAGCCATGACGAGCTTATATCTAAGGTAAACACTCCTCAAAAGATCCACCAACTCATGCAGTTGGTTCAGCCTCCATACGACCGCTCATTACAAACTTCAATCAGCACTGACAGTGTTTGTTACTGAAACTAGTCCACTAACTATTTTATAAAGTATTTCCAGTTGCAACTAATTGAAACTCATTAAGGGATCGTTTTATTTCATAAAACTCAAGTATTTGTCTTACGTATAAACAGACACAATTGTTACCTATTCATTGAATAACGACTCAAATTCTATTATCCCACCTCTAGCACCTAAATTTTCTCTATTTCGCAAAGCTTAAACTTTAAAGTTTTCCAATTCATTCGCTCCATTCGTTCGCGTAACGTTCAACGTTATTAACGGCTATTCTCGATGCAATTTATCGTTAGAATTTCTGTGCGGAGCTTTTAAATATTTACCCGAAACATTTCACAGTACACATAAACATGGGTGCACGTAAACAGACACCGGCTCAGAGACCCATTTAATATTTATTTCCACTTCTCCAATGATAACAATTAACACATATATTTTCCAATGTGCTCATGGGCGATATTGTTACTTTTCAGTCGTTCCAAGGCAGCCAGGGGCGCGCATATCTCTTCAATTCAGTGTAAGTATAAACTGTAAATGTTGCCACCTGAAAAAAACTACTACGTAACCACGAAAACGTTACAAACATTTTGACATTAGCGGCCAAACGTTGAAAGATCTATTGAGGCTTGCTTTGCGTAACTTGACATCTTTTGGTTTTGTTATATGTATGTCAAACGCGTCGACAGTCCTTATGCCAATGCCGTAGATGATGAGCAAAATACTCGATGGCGTAAAAAACGTAATAATATATTCCATCACGGTTTAAATCGCAGTATGCCTCAACTGATCAGTCACTTCGCATTTTTATTGTTCACTTATTTCATTCGTTCACTTTGACAGTTGAGCACATTGATTTTTATATTACTACCACGATTTGGTGTTGCGTGTTATAAAAATTTAAATCTCCCAAAACCAGTTCCTTTTGAAATATGAAGGTTACATTTGATTTTTATATCCACATTTAGTAGAACTTTATATTGCTTTATAATATTACCAAAACTGACTCTTCAAAGACATCTTACCAGAATTCCGAGAAGATCGGGTTATAGTTGTTATCAAAGCGCTTTGTATTTCCACACATATTGTATGTGAATTATTTCTCTGCTTCAAAAGGAAAGAATACTGTCACAAATGTTTATTTCATAAAACGGCAGAAATAACATTGTACATATTTAAACGTTACAGGATATTCCATACATAATTCTTACGAGATTTCCTAAGAATACCACGCCCCTGGAAATATATATTTATACATATTATCAACTTGACTTTGACCCCAAGTGATATAAACAGATTTATTCCTATTATTTCCTTACCGTTCCAACCATTTCATCATTCCACTGTTGGAACACAATTCTCCTCTCAATATGAGAGGGTTAAGTCCATTAGTCTGCCACGCTGGCCAAGTGCGGGTTGGTAGGCTTCACACATCTTAGAAGAGTATTTTTTTTTATAAATTCTAAGGTGTGCAGGTTTCCTCACGATATTTTCCTTCACCGTTGACAAATGATGTTTCATCTTTTTTTAACATTAAGTAATTACCTTACAAGCAAAATATTGTTCGTTATTAGTCGGTGCAGCCGATAGCTTGCAAATTTCCAGCAACACTAAAACAAAATGCACATTATTCAAAACACGCAATATTTCTCGGCATATCCGTTGCACTGTCCGCCATCATGCATATTTCATGTCACTTTTGCCCTGTCCTTATTCACACACTGCCCTTGAAGATGTCAACCGTTTTTTTACATATTATGTATATTGAACGAAGTTTTTTTCCCTTGTATACCTTGCCGTATTCTAAACAAACGAACGAAATACATTAATATCTTTAAAATTTAGAATAACTCCTAAAATACCCGTATATCAAGCACATATTTTTAAAATACAACTAAGCTATTCCACGGCCAACATTATTGCTATTTCATGGACACGTATAATAAATATATAATATATACTAGATTGTTTATTAATTTAAAAAATAATAAATGGACATCGAATAGCTTGATAACAATATCTGTTTTGTCTAATGTGTGCTGTTATAGTCTTGAATACATATTAAAAATGCAACCCATATCCCCATCACCATTGACAATAGACTTGTTTGTTAATGGTGCGCTGTGTGTCTTTGTCTATGACAGTGTTTGATTGATTGCAATCCATAAAGGCGTGAACATGTCGTGGGATGAACTGCAGCGACAGAATACATTATTATTAATAATACATGTCATATTGACAACTAAATTGCACAACTTCTAATTGACACTGTATTTTTGATCGAATGTAGAAAAGACTTGAATTCATTCAAATTTTTATGTTTTTATATATATGCATATAAACTTTTTTGTCTTTGTCAGTCTTATATTATACTCCTCCTCCTGAGCTCTTCTAGAAAAATCTAATAGTACATATCCTTTATCCTTTTTGTTTTTATATATTGTACCTTACGCCACCTATTTGACATATTGCTTGTATAATATTTCGTTCCATATATTCGACAGTCAGAGCCCTAAAAAAGTCTAAATTCTAAAAATGGCCTGCAATTATACACGATATAGCTTATGATTGTGATGAAAATGATGATGATGATGAGTTTGACGGGTGTGGCAGTGTGAACGTTGGCTGCGGGCCGGCGGAGGAGCGCGTGCTGCTGACGGGGCTGCACGCCGTCGCGGACATATACTGCGAGTGCTGCAAGACCATGTTGGGCTGGAAATATGTAAGCTATACACATACTCTTATGTATTTTTATTATATCATCATGCCAGTTGGCTTACGCGCTTACGGCAAGGCACACTGTCTGCAAAATATCTGCATCGTTAAAGACCTGACATTCTTCTTCTATACTCATCACGCTCTTTATTTTGGAGGCTCCTAATTCCCCACTAGCCATTATGTGAACTATTTAGTCAAGATAAGCGAATCTTGGTCTCACTCGGAACCTGAATCTTCCTTCATTCGCATTGATGGTATATATTATGAATGTGATTGAATTTTCTATATTCAAACTTTGACATCTGTTTAAGGTACTTGAATAACCCTATGATGACTTAACTCACAATATTGGTCTTTGTGACATTGTGACATCATATTATATTCTTATGGACATGTTTCACAGGGTATAATGATATTATAAATATCTGTAGTAATCCCTATTCACAATACATTAACAATGAATACCTACACGCGACATAGTGAATAATAAATTTAAAGCCGGCTCTTTGAATTCATCCCGTGACCCTTTAGTAACGTACGGATACCAGTGCAATAAAATCAGTACGAGTCCCTTTGACGCGTGCCCAGCGACAGGGTAACACGGAAACGGTTG
The DNA here is from genome assembly GCA_018244795.1 of Parelbella ahira ahira. Classification (NCBI taxonomy): domain Eukaryota; kingdom Metazoa; phylum Arthropoda; class Insecta; order Lepidoptera; family Hesperiidae; genus Parelbella; species Parelbella ahira. Next base: position 11,124 of record DWME01002026.1, on the reverse strand, counting down.
TCACGCAGATGTAATTTTAAATAATAAATTCTTGTACGTTCCAGGAGCACGCGTTCGAATCGAGTCAGAAATACAAGGAGGGCAAGTTCATAATAGAACTCGCTCACATGGTCAAGGAGAACGGGTGGGACTAGCCGCGACTGGCGACTGGCGACTGGCGACTGGCGACTGGCGACTGACGACTGGCGACTGGCAACCGGCAACCGGCAACCGGCGACTGGCGACTTTCGCACTAAGTGTTCCCGAGTGAAGGCATGGCGAGCGCCCCGGCTTACTCTCCGTCAATTAAACATACCGCGAGCACCGCCCCGCGCTTGGGGGCGCACGCCCCGAGCCCGTCCCCGCCCCCGCCCCCGCCAGTCCGTGTGGCGCCCTCTATTCATAAGTGATCGATCTCAGCCGCTCCGCGCGGGCGGCAATGGGCTTAGAAATACTAATATTTTTTTTAGTTGTTAACTTCGAAGCAGTCCGGCGGCCGCCGCCGCGACCACGCGGTTCAGTTGTATTAGGTTTTACGTTTACTGCGCGTCGTATTGTATCGAGAGAGAGAACACTAATACCTTCTCTTGTCCCCTTAACCTGTGATAAGTATGTTAGTGTAGGAAGGACATTTGGATTTCTTGAACGATTTTTTTTTTGGTTGATTTTTTTTTTTCGAGAGTTGCTCATGTCGACGTCGGGAGGTGTGTTCCTAATGAGTTCAGCTGTACAATTTTGCTTTATGTACTACGTATTCCGGTTTTTTTTTGTTTCGGTTATTTTTCTTCGCGTCTCTTTGTGTTCAAGGATACCGTGTAGTCGATCTAGCACCAGGAAATTCCGTTTAATTTTAACTTTTTTTTTTGTCTTTTAATTTAATACTTCTACGTCTGCTTTAGTTGTAATTTAAACATGTTGACGACTATTCCTCAATTATAATTATATTTAAGTAGGTACGCCTCTTCTACGTTTTCATCGATGGAATTTAATGTAAATGCAATTCGGTCGTCTCTTGAATCGTGATATGATATTGGTAGGTGGAGAGTATCGATGTGATCGAGAACATTTTTATATACGGACGGACAGGTGTGTGGAGCGGTTTTATTATTCATTTATTGTTTCCATTGAAATGTATCTATTAGTATTAACTATATTAACGAATCCTTAGGAGAACATTTAACCATCCCCTATATATTTTACCTTTACCGCATGGTACTTCATTTACGTGTAATGATATGAAAAACGTAATATGTTATCTGTGTAAGATATCGCATGAGCTTCGATTATTATCTGTGACTGTCAGATGACACGTCATCAGCGCGGGCAGTGCCGAGTGTTTGTGGACAGATTATAAAACTTATGTAATCAAATGCTTTGTGAACACGAATGAATATACACATAATAAATGTATTATCAGTAACTAATAAATAACTTCGACGCGTCGTGTGTCGCCACACTCGCGGCGCTGGTGTTGCGACGGGACATCGCCGGTGTTGCCAGTGCGGGCTACATTAAACTCCACGTCGAAGGAACACACGCGTAATGATAGGATTTTTGACGTCCGATTACAATAGAATTAATTGAGATATATATTTTACACCCGACTACGCAATGATACGTCTATGGCGGTTATTATAAATATCCACTAAGGTAGATAAATGGCTTCGGAAGCTTTGACACACTCCATTGCAACATTGTCTGTAAGCGAACGATCGTTTTAATTCTGCAAACATCGATTTTTGATCGAAACACTGTACAGCCGGCTAAGTAACTGTCAATTTGACATTAACGATAATGACATGTGACATCTGTGAAGGAAAACCATTGTAAAGCCGAATGAGGTTGTTAATATTAAGGCATACGAAATCATACAAATTAATATGTAAGTTTAAAAATAGTGAATATACACGTGCTTGGCGTAGTCGGGTTTTAGTTGTAACATCGATTTATCGTACGGAGTTGCTACGTGTTTAAATGTAAAACGTTGCAAGTGATAATAAAAAACGTAAACTAATTTCTACCTTCATAGATATTCCACTGGATTGGTGACGAAGAGAGAGGATGGAGTCATGACATTTAACACATTTGTATTGCTAATGTTCACTAGAGTCATCGTTAGTTAATGTACATACCTATGTGTATGTCATAATTTCATCCTAAGTTACAATAGGAGGGATAAAACGGTTTGGATTGGACTTAAAGTATAGTCTCAGACTCATTACTCATCCTAAACTCACTCATACATCTGAGTTTCTTATACTTTCATATAGAATTTCTAGTTTTTAGTTTGTAGTAAAAATAGATAATTAATGACTTTATCATAAAAATTATTTACGATTTCTGTGTGCTTTCTAAGTTTCACTCGACCCGGAGTAATTTATTTATTTATATTTATTTATTTATTTTTATTATTATTTATTTATTTTTATTAATGTGTTGCGATATCAATAAACTGTCAACTGCAACGTTTCGCGAGAACGTAACGTGGCAACTCCGCACGTTCGTATTCTATTGTACGCAATGAAGTTAACTGCGATCGCCGATGATATCAGAGCGTTGATACTGCCACTAGTATTTATACGTTTGTAATATAATAACTGTAATGTTTAATGATGTACATTCAGAGTGAGTGACGCTCGTTCGATCTTCACTGACGGCAAGTGTTTATTTTTACAATAACTGTGGTGAAGAAGAAAAAATATATAAATATAGACGGCTACATATTAGTGTTTCGGATTTATTTAGGTTGTAAGATCACACGACTATACATAACTACGTACCTACATACATGTATGTGAATTTTTTTTCTCTTCTTTTCTTTTGGCAAAAGACGTATTTGCGATGTGGTGTGTAATGCGATGAGAGTAAATGCTATTCGGCCATTGGGCGTGTGAAAATGCAAGTGTTCTGTCAGTGACAATCAGATATCGAAACGGTCGCGGAGAGTGCGCGGCGGTTTGTAACGGACAAAGAATACCATATTCAAATACAGAAACCGTTGTAGTATCCAGCCGTTATCAAATATCAATGATGCCAGTGAAATTCCGATGTTGCCATCACAGCATTTTCATATGCACAAATATGCACACTTCTTAATAAGTGATTTTACAATGAATGTCATTTACTGTTGTGTTTATCGATGTGGTTTTTGTTTTAAATACTATTGTTGTATATTTAAATAATGGCCTAAAATTTTTAAACTGTTTAAATAAATGTGTATTTAATTAAATCTGTGTGAAATCTTCGAAACTTAAAATATTTTTTTTAGTTTTCAACGTACTGTTACCGGTCGAGATGAATCCATTGTTGTACTGCTATTGTGTTTATAAAATGCGACAGCTTGACGTAGCATTAAGACTTTCGACGAGCGATCTCAGCCGCGCTTTTCCTTGCAACGTGAAAAGTGTCCGTTGAAACGACACGGGATTTATGACGTATAGGTTCATTTGTAATCTGTGCGTGAAATGAATTCGTCATATGTAGCGTTTTATTCGACACATTAGCAATGAATGATAAACCTGCAAGTGTTCAGTGATATAAATATTATGTATCTAGAATTATCGAGTAGTACGGTGTTTAAGCAGAGATACGTCTTTTAATAATGTATGTATATTCAATGTTGTATGTGATAAGGTTTAATTGGCAAATGCATTGCAAATTCACACGTCTATTTGGTGTTATCGTAACTGTTATCATAGAGTTAAATGTTAGGGAGTTCCATTGCACAATGTTCCGTGAGAATGCGGACGAGGCCGAGCGGCACGACGACCGAAACCCCATTGTATGAAATATGGTTACGACAAGCGAACGCAGCCCGTAGAGAGATTGATAGAATTTATAAATTGTATTAATAATTGTGAAACGTTCAAGTGATGGCTAAAATGTGATAATTAACTTTTAAAACTGATAAGCGTTGGTTTTCTTGCCGTTTGTACCTAATTCATGCCTTATAAATAAATAATAATAATAAAAAAAGAGAATATATCTATTCAAAATTTCATTCGTAAGAGAGCCGGTTGCGTTCGCGTGCCGCCGGAGCGTCGCTGTGCTGTTCTCGACGAGTCGCTTGGAATGTTGTGTCTTTTCGTATTTTCATCGTGAACATTATGCAGTTTTACTAATCGAACCTATTGAGATTGTCACAGTAGATTATAATTAACACTCTTAGACCTACGATGTATTTTGATCTTCGCCGTTTGTAACACGACACAAAAATATCATCACGATAAGTGAGAAAATCGTTGAGAAAAAAAAAGCTAGATTTCTGTGGAGCATAATTGATGTATTTTTCTACTCGATCGTTTAGGGATGCTATTAGATATTTTTGGACCATTGTTAAGATGACTACGATCAGTATTGAAGTGGATAAAGAGTAAATGTTAGTTTTCGTGATTGTTGGCCGAATGCGGTTGTTGTCGAGATTAGATGATAATAAAATAAGCGCTTTTCCTAGAACTATATTTTTGTGCACCCACATTAAATAGCTTTGGCATTCCTAGTGAATTCGTTCGCCTTAGTTTGAACTGAATCTTTTTTCTCTCTATTTTTGAATTCCGCCTATAACGTTGGTTTTCCGTTAATATTATTTTTATCACAAAATAACAAGTACGACTTGGACATATTGTGTAATGCGATTATTTGAGGAATTTGTTTCGGCAGTTATTTATTTTCCATTGTATTATGGGAATGCCAAAGATAAAAAACCGGTCTTGGAGTGTTAAAATGACCAAGATGTATGGACAGCGTATTATTAGAAGGTGCATTTCATAAGTACGTGTAAAATTCGCATTATAAAAAAAATGAATAAGGTATTCCGGTAGGTGTTTACCAAGAAACCGCTTAATATTTTTGTATTTTCTTAGTATATAATGGAGCATTATATAATTCGTGGTGTCTTCTAACGATTGTGTATGCATTATGCTATAGATGAGTATTTCTTAAACATTTGGTTGAAATAATAAGTGCGTAATAAAACACTTTTCGTATTAAATTTGCATTTTTATTTCGCTTCAGCCAACTCTTCTTTTGGTATATAACAGTGAGAGGAAAAGGGGATATTAACGCACTCGTTTTAGATTCATTGTTTTTTTTTAGATATTTAACATCAAGTTTTTTTTTAATTACTCAAATGACAATAATCATATTGAATTTACACGTATGAACCATCATATCGAATAAACGGATCAGACTTACGTGTAACCAGTTAAAATTAATATTCAAGTCGGCTAATTTATGAAACTGACATATACAGGTGCAAGACATCCACAAATATATGTAAATACTATCTCAGTATTAACATTCTTATAATTTTCTATCAGTACATTTAACTACGACGAAATCATAGGGAACAGACGACTTTTAACGAGGTCGCAATTTACATCGCCAACATCATGTTAAGTTGAATGTTGCTAACATGAAACTGAAGCTCGTATCTACGAGACTTATCGCTTAAAAAATTTATCAACTACAGTATCATTTTCGACCTTCGTGTTTTGTTTCCTAACCAGGACGATGATCGGATTTAAGACACTAGCAATATCAGTTTAACATATGACAACAAATATAAATTAATTAAGTATAGAAAACAATCAAAAAGAAATATTGAACATGCTCACGAATCCGACCGGCGCTGTAACTATCAGCCTTTTTTTATTTTATCATCAACAAAGGTATGACTCGGAAGGTACATTTAAAGTTAGGTAGAAAATATTATCGCTACAATCCCGTTCACTAAACAATCATTGAAAACCTAAATACCTAGAAATTATTTACATTATTTGAAACTACTACGCATATAATGAAAAAATATGGTTGCGTTTACTTATGTACGCACATGAGAAGTTATACTTCTTCATCATTATTATCTAATGGCGATCATTAAATAATGGCGCGCTTTTCAAAAAGAGAACGATGTGTCACAGTTTTACCGCCAAAACGAAAAACACCTGACGTCAATTTAATCTTTTTAAATAAATCTAATTTACATTTGATAACTCATAAATTTTTTTTATATGAATTTTAAAATTAGGAAATCATTTTATAAACATTTATTTAATTCGTTTTTGAAAACCGCATCCAAAAACAACTTCAATTTTTTTAACCCGCCATCTAGTAGGATAACGACAATAACAGGTTGAAGCTGCATAAAAGTAAATTCAAAAAAGGAATTTAAGTTTACGCAGCTCCAACCTGTGACTTTTGTGTTACAGTGACGCGAGATGTTAAAATTTCCCTCTCATCACTTTTCAAAACGCGCCTAAAGAAGTATAACTTCAAAAATTACAATACACTTTAATAGTACATTCATTTATCCTTTTTACTGCAAGGGAAAGAAATGTAAAGATAAAGCATTACCTTTCTAATGAGCGAATCGGAAAAGAACGAATGGTTTATATACATGTATATATCTCTTCAAATAAGTAAGATTTGAACACACTAATAATTACATTAATTTTAAATTTATTTTAGTAAGGATCAGACTTAAAACGATCAATCACTATTTCAAAATATCGCAATATCAAGACAATCAAATGAATAGTTTACAAAACTAACACAAATCTCATTCGGCAACATGTGAATGAGAAACTAAAATAAACAACCTAAAATGCCTCGTTTTCACAATTACTTCAGCTCTACTCATTTTTGCCTCATTTTCAAACATCGTAACTTAAATGACCACAAGAGATGAATCGACCACAAGAGATGAATCGTCGTTTGAACGTAGCTTCAAAACTATTTCGAACACTGAGAACGCGGCCTTACATTTTATAACTTATATAAAACTATTAATTACTTTCAGGGAAACAATCAGTTAGGTAACTACACAGTACACTCCATAAAGAATTTAAAATCTAATGGAAGGCATTTAACAACATTATACCATTGATACAGTCGTCCGAATTAAAGTACTGTGTGCAGAAAAATCAACCTGTCAAATTATACAAATATAACGTACGTAATATCACGAAAAGGTAGGCAGAGTAGTGTAGTACACTACCACGTTTCACCAGTTATATTGCACCATGGAATAGGTGGTAAATCTATTGACATAGACCAGGACGAGAAATATAAACTCGAACCCACTACTAAAAGATTTAAGTCAGAAAATCTAAATATTGCCTAGCCCGGAAATTGAACCCAGGAATCCGCGATCAGCAATCGCGCTTGCAACCACTCGGCTAGCGGGGCAGTCAACGAGTCATACAAACATAAGATAGGAATATTACAGTACAAAGTCAACACACCCCTAGTCAAAGTAGGAAAAATATGTAGGAGAATGAATTTTAGACATGCAATTAAATATTTATTTGGCGAAGTATCGTTTGTTTAATGTATTCAGTTTGTAAAAAAACCTTTAATTTTTATAATTACTAGAGAAATGTATAACAAAATCTACCCATTAATACACAACTTTTCCTGTAGACGTCAGACCATCTATATTTATAAATATGTTTAAATCAGAATAGCTTTGGATGCATTTAAGAGATGTAAAAAAAAATACAATAAACAATTAAATTTATACATCAATATAATACAAATACAATTAGTTTCGGGCAACTCATTCATTATTCATTCTCGCACACACAATCTCACACACAGATGCACATGACCACACACTGTCTATACACAACTGATGCAGGGTCAGAACAATTCCTGCTATCAGTTTAAAATTCCACTAACACCAAAGTTCATTCCCAAATATTTCACTATTTCCTCAATTCATTCCTGCATCACTACTTGGACATTGGAGAGGGCCTCGTGGGTCATGTCACCGTAGTTAAGGTTGAGCACTTCCCCATCATCGATGACCACCAGGTTGTAAGTTTCACCGTCATCGAAGCCCCCTTGTATCGACTGCATGTACTGCAACACCTCCTCGGACAGGATTATCCTCTGTTCGGAGTCCGAGTTGTCTTGCTCCTCTGGTTCCTCCTTACATATTGTGATGTCCATCGGGTATCCCGCCTCGGGCTCAGACAGCGGCTCGGGCTTCGGTTCAGGCGAGGCCGGCCGTTGGACGTATGCCTCCGGGGAGTACTCGGGCTCCACTTCAGATTTCAACACAACCTTTGCTTGCTCCAGCTGGGTGTCGGTGAGCGTTGGCAGCGACTTGAAGAACATCTGGAATTGCATTTTAAGATTCTTTAATAATGTAACTGTAAATATTTAATAATGTCACCAATGCAGTTCAATTTATTTATTCTAGTGGATCAGTGGCGATCGGAATTCGATCGTAAATCATAAAAAAATCAGTTAAAGCGTTGTCTAGATTTTAATGTCAAAGACTACGCTTTTTCCTCTGCGCTACTTATCGACAACAATCCGTCTCATATCTGACATTGACAATGGGAACGTAAATAATAAATGGTAGTGTGTGTAATGTTTTTTTTATTGATTTAAAGTATTTTTAGCATTATTTTTATAAAATATTAGAATTCTGCACTCCTTCTCTATATGAACTATAAGTGTGCCAAATTTCATTCTCCTCCGTCCGCTCAATTTTCGTATAAAGGGGTACATAATTTTTGCTTCACCTAAATAGACGTTTCATCATAAGCAATTCATTGGCAACATATTTCACGTCAGTAAACTTTGCATTAATGATAAACAACTGTAATTTTTAACTCTGAGATAGGTCGATGATGTAAGTGTGTGTGTGTGATGTGTACATTAGTCTAGTTATTACTTATAAATTGTGGTATTTATTTATTAGTATCAGTTAGAAATTGATAATAATAACATATAGGGTTGCACGAGAGTGGCACCACCATTAAATTCACTACTTTCTTGCCAAGCCATACATATTTCTACAATAACTGATTGAACTCACTCTACGCGTCATCAGCAGCAGGCCGTGAGCTTTCTTCATGTGCTCCTTGAGTACTGACATTCGCGGGTATCTGTTAAATAAAGTAACATTTTTATTTATAACGTTATCTCACAGATGTGTTTGTGACATGTATACTATCATCTCCTGCCGGAAACTTAGGATTGCAAATCCAAATTTACTTTGTACCACAATTTTCTTCAGACACTGCTGCAGCAAAAACAACAGCAACACAGACATTCAATTAATATCAATAATTTGATCATCATATTTTCATGCCAGTACGCAGAGAGCAGTAACTGCCGAATATTCTTACAAACCAATCATATTTTCTACTTTGATGACCATCTACATAACATTGGTTTGGAAAACTCAACAATAAAATATATATTTGTAGGCTATGGGGACGTCCAATGGAGGATGATGATGATCGTACCTCTTAAAGCATAGCTTGCAGACGCAGGGCGGGGGCAGGTTGAGGTGCAGGCTGTCCACGTGTCGCACTAAGGCCGCCTTGGTCGCGTACCGCTTGTCGCACAGGTCGCAGCCGAACTTCTTCACCGCTGCGGGATTGAGTAGTTTTGATATAATTTTGTTTTTGGATCAAGTATCATTGATGTAATATTGTACCTTTTTTGCGTTACTATTTTACTCTACGATTTTTTAAATGTTTGCATATGATTTGATCTGATGCAATGATATCATAGGTAGCCCAAAAATTATCATAAAATGCCAGATGACGAAAACTATTTGAATTATGTATGGTTGTTAGTACATTTAAAGTATCAATAAAAGTTATTAAATTACTAATTACATGTTTCATATTTTTTTATTTATTATTTTTAATCATCATATACAGAAATAAAGTAAACGTTGCCAGGGATTGGGTATTTTTTATTTAAATGTGTTTTTTTCATTGGACTGCCTCGTTAGTCGAGAGATTGCAAGCGCGACTGCCGATCGGGAGATCCTAGGTTCAAATTTCAGGTTGGCTGCTATCTAGATTTTTCTAATTTAGAATTTCTAGTAGTGACTTGGAGTCTAGAATTGTGTCCGGTGTATGGCAATAGGCTTACCACCTATTCCATGGGACTCAAACGTAACTGGTGACACGTAGGAGTGTACTACATTCCACTGCCTACCCCTTCGGGGATAGCAGGCGTGATGTTACGTTTATTTTGTTACGCTTTATTGAAAGGCATTGCAAACCGGCAGCGAGCCCGGATGAGGAACATATAAATAGAAAGCGAGCGGGGCGTGCGAGGCGGGGCGCGGGGCACGCCGCACACCGCAGCGAGCAGAACGTACGCAGGTGGGTGTTCATGTGCGTGACGAGCGCGGCCTTGACCTTGAAGGCGCGCGCGCAGTGGTCGCACTCGTAGCGCTCGTCGCTGTGCTGCTTGCGGTGCCGCGAGAGCGCCGCCAGCGAGGTGTACGCGGCCGGGCACAGCGCGCACGCGTGCGGCCGCAGCCCGCGGTGCAGCAGCTCGTGCGACCGCAGGTACGTCTTCGACACGAACGCCGCCGGGCACTGGCTGCACCCGTACTTGCGCTCGCTGCCCCTGCAACCGTAACCACCCACGGGCCGCTTCAGTAGCACACCACTGAGCTACATCTCCAGCTCTTATGTCCCTCTCTCTATCCTATTATGCTACTTGAGTACAGTTTTGAATTGTAAGAATTATTGGTACAAAATGTGGTGAAATAATTTGAGAGAATTAAATCGAAACATATTTTCAGCTCAATAAAATTTTACCACTATTAATCCATCTGCAAACCCACATCATACAACTTTCCCAATAAGTACCTCAATCACATCAGAGTACTTTAATTGGCTCAGTTATCTTAATAATAATACTGCACAACTCACTTTTTGCTAATAATTTCTTCGGGGAAGTGCTTGGGTATGTAGGGGCGGGAGCGGCCCTTCCGACCCAGCACCCTGGCGCGCGCCTTCAGCACCACCACCGCGTCGGGCGCCATGCAGCGCTTCTCGTGCTTGTATAGATTTGTTGTACTGGAATATAATGTTGATAATAATTACACCTGCCAAATGCAATAATGTCTTCTTAAAAACTATTTGAACCTGTAATGATTCTGACAGGCCTCAGACTTGGGATTTGTCATCTACCGAACCTCTGTTATTACATTGTTAGGGTTTATATCAGAAAAAAAGGATGACATCAATCAATGCTAAGAAATTATCTATCTCTATTCCATTCTATCTACAAAAAAATACAAATTTAAAACTAGGAATTGATTTCTTTATAAAATGTCATACATATTAAAGACAACTAAGAACACCAAATTTTATTATT
>DWME01002025.1:0-22318 GCA_018244795.1 Parelbella ahira ahira | reverse complement strand
CTAGGAAAAATCTCAGCACAAATAATAACAGTAAAAATAGAGTCAAAGAAATTTATTTCACAGTCCTCATAAATGAATCACCGAAGCTGTCAACGACATACTTAACTGACTATTTAAAGCTTAAACACTTGTGCGAAAACTCCCATACAATGCGACACATAGAATTATGAACGAAACTTTAAAAATGTCCAAGTATAAAAACCTGAGCCACTTGAACTAACGCCAAAATTATTATCAAAGGCTCTCTTGAACCGTGCCTTTTAGAGATACAATCGCTGTAGTCTAGTATGAAAGAAAAGTCATATAATAAAAGCGATGTAGATTGAAGCATATTGGAAAAGGATTTATTAAATTTATCTATGAGGTCTGTAAGGATAGTGATATTTGGCACTCCGTGCTCTCCACCTACCCTCGTAAGAGACTTGACCGGAAGATACATAACTATGTATATATGTAACATTTTCCTCATCATCATTCCTTTAGAGTATTGGAAGATAAAATTACTTGCGAATCAATTCAAATAAGAAAAGCATTATGATAAAATACATATGTCGAAAAAAACCTTGCTTTTACAATATAAACGGAATTTCGCAGCATTGGATACTCGTATTTTTTCCTAAATTACATTCCAATGTAGCCGTCGGTTAATGTGGAAATTCCATATTTTCAGAGAACGACCCTAAAGGGTAATAATATTAATATAGCTTTATACGTGGAAATTTCTTACAACATATTTATAGAAATACAAAGGAAATGTTGATGAATATAGGTGGAGAAAAAACCGGGACTCACCAATTTTGACCAAATAGGTCAGAAACTAGATATTAGCGTCAGAAGGCTCCAAAAACGATGTGTATTTCTGAAGAGACGATGAGTGTAGAAGAAGCACATCAGGGCTGTAATGATATAAGGCACTGTGCAGCCTCTGCGTGCCCCGTAAGGGACCTAGCGTGATATTTTAATAATAATAACAAGTTCACATATAAACACACTCAAACGTTAGCATAGGTACAACAAGATGAAGCGTTAAGCCAAAACGTGTTTCAGAGACTGAATTTTATTAAGCTTACAGTCTTATTAGGAACTTTATGGGCGCAACGGAGCAGATGAAGGGATGGCTTGCAACAACTGAATACCAAATAGTATTTGCGTCTCGCCAGAAACGGAATGAAGAAAAACAATCATAAGCAAATTAATAACCTAGGTGATGATAGAAGAAACAAAAACGCAACGTAAGAAAAGAAAAAGTTTTTTTTATGAAAGTCGCTTCAAAAAGTTACTAAAAAACTATTGATATGGTATTCCTGTATTAAATTCAACTATTATGATGTACATTCTCATGATTTGTCTTGAACGATCACATACCGTTACAAGCATATACATGTTGCTATTTCAATTATTTCACATCGAACCCGTGTCTCTAAGAATTTTATGTCCATTTGTACATTGAAAACAATATATTCTCTTATATATGCGCTTTATTAACGTTTGCGAAAAAACTATAGTTCATTAATCGCACCGTCAACAAAGATATAAAAGCATATGACACTGAAGTAATGGATAATACGCGTCTTCCAGACAGTGATTTCAAAAACAACAATAAACTAAATTATATCATACGAAATAAAAATATTCGGATTTCATATTGGCAATCTATTGTTCATGTGTGCATAGTGTAGATTGATACTATGTAGAATGGAACACTAAAAATTGAAGTTTGCTCAGAACAATTGGCAGACGTTCGCACTGTGTTGGATATACACCATATTGTGTTATACATGCTCCACACGGTTTTTCATTTGCGTCGGTTCGTGTTCCATGATTGTATGCGTCTATTTATTTTACAAAATAACAATCGTTTTCGGTCTGCTGAGCGTGGGTGCATATTATAGTACTTCGCGTTAGATATGACAGTTTTATCAACATCACCAACAGATTTTTGTTGGAAAATGATATTTTCTAGAATATTACATAGAAAGTAGTATTTTCTGTAAAATATCAGATTTTCTTCGTGTTCAAGACAGTAGTAGACGAATAATCAAGGATTTTATTAATATTCGTAACGTCGTATGGTTATGTGACCTCCAATTACGAGTACTTCAAATATGTCTTTCATCATCATTATCATCATTATTATCTGCCTTATAATTGTATATTTAATGATATTTCATTGTAAACACAAATTTAAATTTTAAACATCATTTACTATTAATGTGAAAACCACACATGTTAGAGTTCTGTATACTTGTAAGCCTGTAATCTTAATGTTCTGAGATGAGACCAGTGTCTTAGAGTAAACCCTAAATGGACTGTTTTAGATAGATGCGGTCCATTTATATTGATTTGAAGAAAACTTAAATGTAGATTTCATAGGTTTGAAGGTATAAAGACCTGGATATAACTAGTCTAGCCAAACTATAAATGCCGCAGTTCAATTTTATTGTTTTTAACTCACCGATTGTTTAGTAACGTTATTTTTTCGAAGCCAACAGGATTTGCAATGCAGCTTTTCGAGCAGCAAGAGATTTACTTAAAAGCTTTTATCGCGTGTTTCAAATTTAAATAAAACATATTCCATGGACGGACATAGAGCATCCACGCCGTTTGATCCTGCATGATTTTTATTAGGTTAAGTTAGATTAGATTAAGTTACATTCGTTTGGGTTATGATAGATTAGAATAGGTTATTTTGTCTTAAAGTTTTCACAGCAGCCTTTGATGAAATCTGACCCTCAATTATATTCATCATTATCATCTGCCTGTCTCAGTCATCTGCTGAAAATAAACTTCCTCTACAGAGCATCATCGCATTTTTACTATGACTTTCAGCATACATTTTCTGCCTGAATGTGGTCACAAATGGCCATTTTATTTATACTGGCGGAGTCCTAAAAATATCCAATTATTTATATAATATTTATTAATAATATTACCTCTTCACTTACTTCAACTATTTTACGTCGGATAATAGCTTCCAAATCCAGAATAAACATCATAATTATTCATTCTTACATTTGCCCGTCCAGAGACCAAAACGTGTGTCTAAATCTCAAAATAGCTGTCAGTACAATTCAGCGTAAAAGTGTACAAAGTTGCTTTTGAAGAGATAAAAGCCAAGCGCCAGCAATGTCCGAAAATCTAATTTTGATTTACCCCTTTTCTGATACTAGTGGATTTTCCGGAAATACCCAAGAAAATACGCTACCCGTCTGCACTAGCCAAAACGTTACCCGGTATAAACTGGATTATTCCCCATAATACCGGATTAGGGCTGCAATATATTCTATGTATTTTCTATACATTTTCCGTTTTGTATGTAAAATTATATAGTAAATTGAGTCTTTTATCGTATACAACGTTATATAGATTTATCAATAACCTGTATCATATAGATGGGCATTACTTTACTTTATAATTTACCTTATATCTGTTCTAAAACTTTTCATTGAGAAAATATTCTAAAGTATTTTAAAATAATTACACATGAACATGTTACATTAAAATAACAACTCTAGCCTGCCTTTTTTTGAACTGACGACAAGTTCTGTCAACCCACACTTGGTCAGCATGGCAGACTATGTTCATAACCTTTTTATTACGAAGGTAGACCGGAGTCCAATAGTGGAACGATAAAAAGGTTGTTGAAGATAAAGGCAGCTTTTACAAGGTAACAAAAATTAAAGTAATGCCGTTATTTTCCCTTAGAGATAGGCAGAGGATGTAGTACCCTAGTTTCACCTGTTATGTTATACATGCCATGGAATAGGTGATGAACGTATTGTCGTTAGAAAGATGTGCATTAAAATGATATTAAACGAATAATTTGGAATGAGTTTTCATCTAAAGTTTTCCCAAAGCACTATGACCTGAGGGTTCACAAGAAGCGAATAAACAAATCAGGCTCAGCAATAGCCACGTTTCGGATTTTACAATGTTCATATGCAGCAGTAATCACTTATCATCAGGTACATGACACTCATAGGTACATCTAGCTCATCTACCTATTTGATAAAATAATTAAAAAAATAATTTTACTGAAGTGACAGCCCTAAACACGATCAGCAGAGCCGTAGGAAGCAGTAGGCTCTGCAAACAAACAATCCTTAAGTGCGTCGCGTACTAATGTCTTAAATTAACCATTTTCAAACTGCAACTTGAAACCAGGCGATGCGGACAGACAGACGTTCCTACTTTAAAAAATCCTTTTTATATTTTCGGACGTACTCTTCAAGAATCATATGCAATTTGGAGGCATCAGAACTTACTTCTTGGTTTCGAAAGTCCCAAAATTGCGAGGATATCCGTCGCTAAACATCAGTATTTCTTGTTATTGAGATCAAGTTCAAACATTGGAGACATTAATCTGCCGATTCTTAAGCAAGTTCAGTCCTACTCCGTATAAAATGCAAATTGTCTTTCCTTCAGGGAACTAAACAGACTATTTTTGAAAATATACCCATATGTAATATGTAGGAGTAGGCTGCTGATGACGATGATGATGAAGAACCCTATGTATGTAATACGGTTGAATATCGAAAAAACCATTGTAAAAATTAGACTTAAAACCGCTTTGTCCTATTTATATCATGTATCATTACTGTCACTATTTTGTCTTTACTTAAGAAAAATCCTTGTTATAAACATTTTAAAATCCGGCTGTTTTATCTCTAAGTGATTTATCTCCTGACCGTAGAACAAATTCTACGTTGCTCAATCTTTAGCTCATACCAGATGTTTCACTTTTAAGTTTTTGCTTAATCCACCAAAGCATTCAAAACATTCATATTGAAAATTAAGCAAAACCAAAATTTATCCAAACGCTCATGTGCCGACGATGAATATAAACCACACAACCATTGACCGTTTGCTTAACAATTCAAATAACATGTTGAGCATCGAAAATTCAAAATCAGAATTCATATTCAAAACTGTTTATTTATTGAATAAATGTGCACGAGCAAAACATAGAAACCGCAGCACGACTGGACGAACAACACCGCTTATGAATGTGCAAGCGTTCATTGACATAATAATTGTGTCAAACTGGCTGGCGGAATGCACTAAGCGTTCCGAATTAGTTGTAGGTACATGTCTGTGGTGTTAGAATATTACATAATAGAAATTTGCTCAACATAATATCACGCTTGTATGTCCCCAAAGGGATATATAGAGTGTAGTGTATTCCCACGATTCACCCATTATTTTAGACGTGCAGTACAGAGTAAACCTATTGCAACACACTGGGCACATATCCAGATCCCGTGTTACTATAGGATATGTTGCCACTAAGAAATGAATGTTGGTGAACCCTATGAATGATGATATAGTGAACCCTACACACCTTGGAGTCCATCATAATGTTTCAGATATGTTAAAGCACAATTCGCGGGCTTGATAATCTGACTTCAACACTGAATTCTGAAAGGAGCGTCATGTCCACCAGTGGAATAATAAAAAGGATGACAATGGAGTAACTATAATACGATAAAAACGATTCTATACCATATCCCATTGCCGGTTACGATCCTGTAACTATGAGGATTCGTTAACGCATAAAACGTGTATAACAAGTTTTCAAAAACCCGAAGGTACAAAAACCAGGAACATTAGTACAGCCTCCGAATATATCGCTTCCAACGGTACCACGACCCAAGAGACACACGCCGTAGTGAAATTGTTTCAAAAACGATTTCCAATGACGACTCCGTTTTGGGTAATGGACGGCATAAGGGTTAAACAGTAGCGGGAAATATTTATATTTCATTATGGTAATACACTCGCTACATCCTGAAACCAAAATACCACAAAAAAACTTACCGGCTTTAAAATTATGCATACCTAGTATTTCTAGAATACTCCCGATCCGCACTTGATCTGCGTGTTAGACTAAAGGCTTTAACTTTTTTGAATTTTAACGAGAACCTCGTAAAGTAATGATACTAAATGACTTGATAATGTCGACGACGTCGGTGCCACGAAGTTCGTAAAATCGTGACTATTCTTATCTGGTTTACATCCAAATACTTAAAGAGTTACACGATGACAAAACTAAGCTGATTTAGCTTATTGTAGCTAAACTTATTACAGATTAGATTAGAAGCACGACAAAAGATCAACACATGTTGATACAAACATTTAGTCCGTTTAAAAGCTCAGTGCTGCATCAAAACGCTGATCGCTCACGACTTACACCAGCGCATTAAGCATTCAAATGCCTAAATGGGAGAAGATGGTGCCTTTACTGAATTTATGCCACGGTTGACCGAATTGTTATTTTGTTATTCGATACAGACATGAAATTCCTTTACTTTGTATCATCAAGACGTCGTCTCGCTTTTGAGGGTTAACTTCAAATAAACTCGTATACCTATTGAATAAATTTTTCAGAAAATACAATACCTATATCGAAAGGCTTCAAAATCTAAATGGACTCAAGTGACAGATGTCATGGAGTCTCGTGTTTTGTGTTTGGTTACATTTTCAGTTAAGAAAAGAGTACCTTTACAAAGTCGTTGATACAAATAAACAAGTTGTTTATTTATCGTTTGTTTTTGGTCTAATTCATCGCTCCATCTCACGCTTATTGTGCATCAGCGTCTCAACTTAGTCATCAGTAACAGTCACTGACAATTGACACTAAATATTTTAATGCCTTATTGGTCGACTGGTTGCAAGCCTGGGACCTGAGTTCGATCCCCAAGTCAAGTACTATTTGGTTTCTATAGCTTGAAATCCTTAGTGGTAGGTGGGAATCGGGATTTGTGCCTGGTTTATGATCCTAGGTTCATCCACTATTTCATGATGGAACCTACAACATAATTTACTACACTCCTCTGCCCACCTCGTAGAGAAAATCCACACGTGATGTTACGTTATTTCAAATGCACACGCGATACCAGGAAGTACTGCTGTTTACCCAAGTTGCTTTTGTAAGAACAATCGGTTATACAATCGGTAGCTTGTAATTCCAATGTTATTAAGCTACATGGGGTCCATATCCTGACCTTTGGGTCTTTAATTATGCAAGGTTTATTTAGGCAAAGCGCGGTATTGTCAATGTTTGCTGAAGAATAACATCGCTCGCTGCGTACGGGATGTGGGGTGATGTTTTTGGAGTTAAAATTATGTTCTCGGATTTTTATTTTTCAGTGGCTTTGCTGACTTTTGGATCGATGGATATGAATATCGAAATACTGCCACAGTTCAGGGCGATAAAAGTCCAGGATTTTAATGTAGAAAATAAAATAGAACATCTGTTGTAAACCCACAACTAGCCACAGCAGGTAGCTTTATACAGTATGGTGGGAGATATTTCATAGAATTTACGGGTATTATACTAGTTGGTACCAAAACGTACACATGCGTCATTGAATTTTGGTTAGAGGATTGGTTTGATAGTTGGTATCAGTTGTAACCATCAAACAGGCCAGTTCAAAAGTGGCTTAAGGCATTCGACAATCGCTTCAACGACAACCACGTAGGCAATCTGCACTTAACCAGTGTAAACTCTCTATTTTCAGTTATCCACACCAGTTTCTTTCATTGACACTACAGAATAAAGATTTCTACCGAATATTTACCCGGCAAACGTCTTTTGGTATTACTATTTCTATCAAAGATTTTATTAAATATTTCCACGTGTATCCTATATCTATGAGTAAACAGAAGATCAGCATTTTCATCACAAACGGTCCGGAGAAACTTCTGCAGTTTTATCTGCTTTTATCAAAGTTGATCTATCAAACTTTGAGGTAAACGAGCTAGACCTAAGAATAAATATTTCACTCAAACAGAACACATTCTTAAAGAAGGCTAATTCAAAAAAAATACCGTGGCTGGACCTCCAATATAAAGAAGATTATGATCCAATGTCAGATTAGATAAATGCTGTTCATGTATACAAATCTAATTTAGCCGCTAATATAAAAGCCCAATAAATCTGTAGCCGCTTAAAGAGCTTGTTTATGTTATGAACAAAAATGAATAACGTATTGAAGAAAGAGAATTATTTAACTGACTATGTCGTGTCGTCGGATCTATACTTTTAGCGATATACCCCGTATACGTTACCATTCTAATGTTACATAAAAATATTTTCGGCGATGCGAAGCGAAAAAAATTATGCGATTGGATGCCATTGTTTAAAAATGATTCGAGATTTTTAATCTACGATATGTAATCGTCAACATCATTATAATGAACCGTTTTATCTTTCCCCTGTAACTGTACATATTTCTTTTCTCTGAATGAAAAGGGATAATGCTATATGTATCACGCCAACCAACTGTGGGTTGATAAACTTCACACGCCTGATATAATAATAACTAATGACGATTAATCGTAATTTTGACTTTAGTTGACTCCGGTCTGTCACGTTTCGTTCCATAAAATTTTTGGTACTTATGATGCCTGGGTGGTAATTTTCGAGTAGGTATATTTGTGCTATACTCAACCCTCTTCACCATAAGAGTACACCATGACATCGACATACATACAGACTTGAAGGAGTATTAGCGATGAATCATTTATTAGTAACTCGCTCGAGGTAAAATAAAGAAGAAGTGAAAATGATATATCACTCCATCGTTCGTTTGTTAGTCGCTTTATGTAGAAGAAAAGTTAAATATAAGCAATGAATCATTCTATCGTGCGCTTCCTAGTTGCTCTTGTTAAAAGAAAGAGGAATGTATAAGCGATGAATCATTCCATCGTGCGTGTATCACTCGCTCGTGATAGAACAATGTGGTAACGCAGAGGCGTGATTCGCATTCCGTTTGTGATTGCGTGCCCATAACGGATCCTCTGATGGCCGGTTACATCCCAAATTGAGGTCCGGCCTTTGAGGTTTCGTAATAATTTACCTGCGGTCGGAAAATTACACATAAGTATATGTTTCTTTGATGGAACGAAAGTTAATAGTTGGTGACGTTGCTTTGCGGAAATCTATTGTTGTTATTGTTATCATTACTATTACAGAGTTTAAAACGATTTATGAATTTAGAAAAAGCGGGTAATGGCTACCCCTGAAAAGATATGGCGTTATGATGTAATAATAATAGTAATTTTAATTATAGTTAACTAACGGGCTTGCAGTTCATCAGATGGCCTCTAAGTCTAGTATACACTAAGATGTGTTCGGTTTGCTGCTTAGTCAGGTGCAAAGGTAAAATGAACTTAGGTGAACCTTCAACACACGGTTTCACCATCTGTGGTACTTTCAATTCTTTAACAGTCTGTTATGAAAAAAAGCTCTATACAATTTTACTCTAAGATGTTACATGAGTATTTATACACATGATTATAAAAGTACCGGTGAACTCACGTTTGTCTTTCTGGAGTCCTGACTAATTCCAAACCTGTACAAGGACTTTCTTAATGAGCTCGCGCCGGCTGCAGCGAAGTCGCGGCGGAGGCTCGAGTCGGTCGTAGATATACAATATTTGAACAATTTACCCAACAGCAAAAAATTGTAATACGCAATCCGCTTTCTCTTATCATATGAACCACGCCGTGGATTCAATTACGTAGCGTCTAATTACACGCTCATTATTAGCGGTAAACATTATTAAATACTTGTCCATAAACAAACACAACTCATTGACTTCGATAACGATCAGTAGTAATTTTTAAAAACAACCAGTAACTTAATATGATAATATAATTAAAAACTTTGTATGATGGACATACATGTACATTTTGTATTCATTCATAGTAATTAGTCTCGTTATAATAAATACGAAAGTCAGATACACAACTATTAAATCGTTTTGATGAATTAGTTCATACTATTGTAAATCGATAAAATGCGAAATATTTATATGTCTGCAGGGTTAAAAAAAAAGAATATAAATATTATCAGTAGGATAAATCTTCTTCTACCATTCAGATTGAAATAAGGCATCTGAATAGAAATATAGAATTATATTATAGTGTGCTAACATCACACCCAGAACCAACCAGAGATTCAAAACAGCGATTTAGCGGCAAACATTATTAATAATAATTAAATCATTTACAATTATTGTCGTGAATCATCACAGAAAAAATTATAAAGTCATGGCCCTTTTTTAATAAACAACTAACAAGTTGTTCCAATTTTAAAAATAGGCAACCGACAGCTAATTATTATTTATCTTTATCTGTCACTTTTGACATTTAACCGTCATACATTTGACATTTAGGATGACAGCTAATCCATTCAGTCACTTACACCATCCCCCAAAATGGAGCAAGTTGAAATGTGTTAACATGGACCATGAATTGTTTATTAAAGCAGTTAGTAGTCGACTCGCAACGTAAAGGTTCCCATATTTCGCTTTGCGCCATCGCAAAGGAAATTAATTAGAACTAGTGTCAGCCAGCTAACGGTTATTGGGGTTTAGAGAAAAATTTATTGGACAAACTATTGTGTGGTGTAAAGGAAGGAATGTAGCGATTGCCTCGTTTTTCTCTTGTCTAGTTTCATGAATATTCCGTGCATCCGTGAATGCAGTTTTACTTTTTCATTTGGTAGTTTGAAGCAGTTTGTCACGGATTGTTCTTGTTTGTTTGTTTCGCTCAATTTTGTTTTTAATGTCTTTTTAAAAGTTCTGCATAATTCCGTTGTAAAAGTACTAACGCCCAGCCATCACTTATGTTGAAATATATAGTACTAAGAATCCAATAAAAACTCATATTGTTATTATAATGGTATAGAATTTGGCCTACTTTCCTGGAGGTTTATAGCTCAAATCCTGGTGCGAACCCCTGTACAAAAAATAGATGTTACGTTGAATAAAGGAAAACATCACTTTTATGTTCTCTAAGCCATGTGAACTAAGCCAATACGCACTTGGTCAGCGTGGCATACTATGAGAGACCTTCACCCCTAAGACATCCATATCTACAGTGAGACCATAAAAAGGGGCGATGAGGATGATGATAACTACTAAATCGGTTGCTCGACCTTGAAACATGCAAAAGACACATACCTGAAATTGGGTGAAACCCATCATCCACGTGAAGTTGGGTCAATTCAGCCCAGATTCAGTTCCAGATAAAGATGATAACATCTTTATTACAACAAAACAGATATTAACAACATAGGTAAATAAAAATTTCCAATAAAATTCCTTTCTATTTCCGACCGATGAAAGTTCAAAATTTTCACAAAAAAATATCTCAATACAATTCCATTACAACATAGGGCATTAATATCCGTCCCCAAATTACCCGCAAATTGATCTTTAATTACAATCATACCAGTGACTTATCAGAATAGGCGCAGAATTCCAATCCTCACTGACTGTTTCTGACATAAGACGGTACGATTGTGATCGATGGCGAATTAGGGCTATACGTACTAGTTATCGTACTTATATTCTCTAAGTACTTTGTTGTACGGTACCAAATAACGGAAGTCAAAATATCAATATAATATTTTACATTACCCGGTTAAAATGGGCCACATATTTATGTACCACATTTACCTTCCTAACAACCGCTAAAAATGTTGTATGAAATCACCTACACCCGGTGTTAGTAAACAAGGACTACTTGATGCGGAAGATTACTAACACCATCAATGTAGTCGATACTTATATAGTGACCTACAGTTATTTCTCTTGTAGTAAATAAACAAGGGTATGTATTCGGAATAATAAATACATGGAGCGGCTCTCGCACAAGTCGAGTTAGAGCTGCATATAAACAAGCATTATGGAAACTTAATGACTCTTCGTTAATTAACACTGGAATGCGACTCCATTGCGCTTCCACTACCATAATCCTCTAACGGCGAAGTAACTTGCGACAAAGCCACGACAGTATGAACAATAACTTAAACTTTACGTTCTGTGAATATCTTAACTATACAAATAGCAAGATATACCTACGAAGAGGAAGGCTTTAATAATATTATTATTACGGGTAAGCAAAGTGTACCAAGTGGCAAATATCCTTCAAGACCTAACGTGCTTTTCGTCACCCTTTTCGTACGTGCACGCTGATTTGAAGTAGGTATATGGCTCCCCCTCTGACCTCTTGGTCAAAATATAGGAGGTTTGGTTTTCCTGCCAGCTACATCTATCAACATTCACATTCGTATCCGCTTGTAAAACGTTCTTGTTACTTCTTTTACATAATTTTGTCCTTTTGTAAAAACTCTTTGGATTGCTTAGTTTTTACCGTGCTCAATCATTTGAGCTAAAACCACTGGATTATATTTTGAAACCCTACAGCAACTTGCTATGTTATTTATATGACATCGTTCTAATTTAATATTTATCGTTAACATTTTAATCATTAAAAAAACGCTATAATATGTTCTTCAATAACAAATTCCTATAGTCATCATGCTTAGGATAGGTCTAGGTTAAACAAAATAGCTCAAAGTACTGGAAATAAATTGCGGGAACAACACCCCAGCGACTCGAAATATGTGAAATTGGGTATGGTAATAGCTCGAACCCTAGAAAAGGGCTTAGGTTAAGTGTATTACTATTTTAATAAACCCTGAAATAGTGAAGTAAAGGATGACAGTATTCATGTGAATATTATAGTTTCTACTTTAAGTAAAGTCATAGACAAACGCTTTACAATTCAATATGACTTAAAATTATAGACTTAAAAAAATAAGCTTTGAACCAAAACTAATCAAAGCAGAATAATATTTTAAGTTAAAATGTAGCAATATTTCAGATATGAATATGACGTTACAGAGATAGTTAAACTTTACGACCAACATTGCACTTCGCTCAGTTCACCCTTGGGAGTACTAACAGCTATTGAATACGAAGTAATAACTATAACATGTTTGAACTCTTTTAATATAAGGCAGAAAAAGGATAGACAGAAAAAAATAGTAATATTTAAAAACCTACCTAATAGAAAACGTCCAGGATCACAAAATACTCGAAGTTAAAATGTATAAAAAAAGGTCGTAAAACTTTTCAAAGACATCGGAATCCAAGAATAGGGGTTGGAACGAAAGTGGGAATAATGGAGGTAATCCAAATTTGCCGCGACTTGCTAAAGGTCCCTTCAAAGGGCAATAATTAGCCCTTTGTAGGGAATTCAAATTCACTTTCACCCTCAGGATTCCTCGTAAATCATTTAAAATGATAAGGCCTGCTGTGATTACTTATTTTCTTCAAACGATGACAAATGGGGAATATAATTTCACCTTCACTACCCGTTCTTTCAAGAAAAGGGTAAGACTGTCCGAAGAGATTTATTGTCTAATCTTTAATAATGACAGCCTCTGTAACTTTTGTGCGTTTGTTGAAAATGAAAAAGATAAAACAGATTTTTTAAATAACAAAAACCTCATTTCATTTTTCCGTTGTTTTATTTATAATTGGTTTCCGGGAATCATCTCTAATGATTTTCAATGAAAATTACGTTTGGAATGTTTTAAAGATAAAGAGATAAAATCAATATTTATACTTTAGGAAAGTTGTATTTCAAATATAACTTTACTATATTTTGTTAGAATTTTTGAAATATGCTGACGCGATATAAGTCATTAGCTTCTAATCAATAAACACTCTGCCTACCCACATTTGGTCGGCATCGCAGAACATGGCTTTAACCCTTCTTATCCGGACACGAGACCGACGTTCGGAAGTGGAACAATAAAAGGTAATGTCCCTGATGATGAATTAACAAAATAGTTATGATACTGCTGATTGTAAGAGTAGGGATAATCATCATGAGTAGAGACAATCATCAGGGAAAGCTTACAACAAATAAATATGGATAACAGAATTTTTTATTTTCACCCTTTTTCCGTTGATTTGCGTCAGGGATACGTGGAAATATGACGACAGTAACTGAAGCGACTTGAACGGAAGCAAATAAATTATTTATCAAATTACATTACATTACGAATTTCATGTCAACCTTTCCAGGGGTGATTCTAAGATATGGTTCGGTCGAATCGTTTGTCAAGCCAAAAAACACTTTGCGCTTTTGATATATGATATAATTTTGATTGTACACTATTTAATATAGTTTTCCATAACAATCACCCCATTATATTAGCATGTCGACATGAAAGCGACCCTTGTCTTCGCCACCTGTTCCATGTTAATGTATGGGAATCCAGATTAAATTCAATTGCCAACCTACATTTGGTTTCCAATCCAAGTACGTATTGAAGTTTGTTCGAAGATACAGGCGAAAGGCGCTGAAGAATGACTAATGACACAGATACCCAAGTGAAGAAGAATCACGACAAATCTCTAAAAATAGAAATATTTTGTATTCCGTGCCCTCTGCTTACCCCTTAAGGGATCTAGCGTGATGATATAATAATAACATTTTGAATGACCAAAACAGACTTGTACAGAACTTCAGTACAAACAATAGATCGGTAGCGATTTAAAACCAATTTCGAATAGGCTGAAAATATAAGTGTCTATTGAGATCAGTTACTTATTGTAATTTGTGCTTAATATGTACATTGGAAAGTTACTTATCTCAGTTTTTTGTAGGTAAGTGTTACGCCAAAAAGCATCAACAGTCATTAACGGTCGTTAACATTTATAACATCTGTACCTACCTAATATTATTGATGAGACGGACTAGCCAGCAATACGTAAATAATGTTGTCATGAATATATTATCATGATCTATATAGGAAAGGGAGTACTAGTATCTAATATTATTCCAGTCGCATTTTAGTATGCATAATAACTACCCTTGTCCAATTATAATTGTTAGTTGAAAGCACTTGGTAAGAGTTAGTATTTGTCCTATTCAAGTTGATATCAGACACGTGCCACCCCGTTAGGACTGGGATGTGCGCTATAAATATAAGTAATAATAATAATAATCGACCCATTTGTCATTCCACTGTAGGAATATGGGTCTCTTCTCATACTGAGAGGATTAAAGCTATGGTTTGCCATGGTTGCCAAGTACGGGTCGGCAGACTTCACACACTTTAATTTTTTTTTATAAATTCTAAGGTGTACAGGTTTCCTAACGATGTTTACTTCACCGTTAGCAAGTAATGTTTAAACTTACGAGTAAAACGCACTTTTGTAAAGAGGTGCGCGCTATCGATTTAAACCCAGAACCCCTGGAATGAGAGACTGAATTTTTAATCACTAGGCTAACACTGCTCATACTACTGCAATATACGTGTTTCCATATTATCATATTTATCTTATTTTTAGCTTTGTTATTGTTATTATTTCATCGAGCGAGGTACGGATAGGCAGATAGAACCGAAAACATATCAATATCCTCACGCACCTGATGTACTTCTTCTAGGTATATTTTTCCGTTTCTTTCTTTCTTTTACGTTCACTTGTTTTCGGTTCACCCTGAATACCAGATTTAATGTTCTATTGTCTAAGATTATTCATGAATAACGAGCTATATAAGACAAGACTAAGTGCACTGATTCAACATTTGCTGTTATATATTAACAATTCAAATGTATTTCGAGTATTCACTGCGTCTGTGAATGAATACAAAGCATTTGAAACGTCAGTGAGCTCGGAATCTTCATTTATCCAGCTATCCAAAATTGCCTTGGCATTTTCGTTAGCTATATTTTTAAAATTACTTATCTCAATTGGTCGTCCAATTCGACCATATGAGGAGGGTTTTAAAAAATATATATAAAACTCAAAATCGAACGCTAGGTCAAATAATGTAGTTGCAAATTTGGTCCCAGGTGACGCCTTCGAGGCTAATAAGGTCCTTATGAAGGTTTGGATAACAACTGGAATAAAGGGAGTATCTAATAGTAAACGAACAAGTAAAGGAAAATACCACTAGCGGTCTTATCACAAATAAGCGATTTTTTATAGCATTATATAAATCGATGGATAAGAATCAGTAAATTTAAAATAGTAGAGTTTCTTTATGCTGACGGGGACCTTGGGATCAATAATTGTAATATATTATAAGGCGCTATGGACACTATAATTCGTTCTACGAAACTTATTGAACTCACTAAAGAAACAAAAAAGAAATTATTATAATTTTGAGATGCAAACAATTGCTGGAACATAAAAACATCATTATCATATCTATGTATATCAGTCCACAGCTGGACATAGACCTCCCCCAATGAGCGCCGTTGCTCCCTGTCCTCGGCTTGTCGCATCCAGCCTCTGCCTGCAGCCCTTCGCAGATCGCATAACGATAAGAAAACACAATTTAATGTTATTTTATTACCTCATAATAAGATATTTTTTTTTACATCGCGAGCAATCTCGTAACACTACACAGAAAATCTGATTTCGAAGTAAAATTACTTTTATACTTTGCTGTCTTTATAAAATAAAATAAAAATTCTCGTCTCACGGAACGATTACGACACTTTCACTAAATTACTTTTTAAGTTTTGGAAGTATCTAATATCGTGTTTAATAGTATCATAAGGAGCTGGCTAATTCACTGATGTAACTGTATTGCTGCTTGAAATCAGTCCAATGTAATACTACTACTGACAAGTAAATTAGAAGCAGACCACCAACAGAACCGTGGAACGCGATAACGCCAAATACTCTACCATAGGAATAGAAAGAGTAAAGGTGCTCCTGCAATTTAATGTTAGAGAAGGAGTTCAAAGCAAGTTGCAAAATAATATTACTGATTTGAAAGAAGTTACAGACTATTGTAATGCTTGCCCATTTAAAGCAAATCCCAATCAGGTACAAAGATACGATCAGCACCCATAACTTGCCTGCCAAGTAAGGCTAAGTTGAAATACATATGGCATACATTTTCAACATACGTTTATATTTGTCGTTATATCTAAGCGTATTGGATATTGCCATAGAACCGTTGTACTGACCAAACTAATGTATTAATGCGACAGAGCCCATTGACCAATATAACTATTTCTTGAAATTTCTATATAAATATCAAGCACATTTTCAAAAAAAAATTGAATTAATTGACTAATAAAATATGAGTCCATAATACCGCATTAGGGCTAGACGCAACTTGTAAACACTGGCTCGCATAATGATTGTCGTATGTGGAAATTTCATTATACACGATAAGTCGTGACCGCCGCGTCGCATCGTATCGTAAGCAGTGACATCTATTACGGTCGCATACCTATAATATGTCAAGTAACTGTCAACCCGTTTCTAATTTTGGTCTAATTTAGCTTGTAATATATTCCTGTTGGTTTGCGTAAACAAAGACTATTGTGAGTCGCTTGTTTAATTGCACACGACATAGTATATTGTAATAGAGGAATCATTTCATTAATTTGAAAATTCAATTAATGCGTCAACTTATTAACTTTGAAAAAAGACCAAAGAGATATGCAATAAGAATGTTGATGGTTGCTGGTGTAGAGGAAGTTCAATACTCACTTATCTTGACCAATAGGTCAGGTTGATGGGGGAGCCAGATGTTTTCAAAACCGACGTGCCTGTATGAAGACTGATGAATGTAGAAGAAGCACATCAGATCCATAAGGATAAGGATATTTGGCACTCAGTGCTCTCTGCCTATTTCCTAAGGGCCTTGGCTTAATATAATAAAAAAAAATCAAAATAACTGTAGATAATAAACTGTTGGTAAATCAGACGTATAAAATGACCTGTTTCAAGTATACTAGATTCTCCTAATGGTCGCACATTCAACTTAGTTAGTCAAAATTTAAATTGCAATAAAGTTTGCGTTGTATTTTGTAGTAAGTGAAACATTTTCATGTTTCACCTAACCCTGGCCGGGCTTAGGATGCAAATCGTTTCAAAACTCCGTAGTCCCCGAAAGCACAGCAACGCTGGTCACCACCTCGCGATACTGTTGTCTCTACCAACAAGTTGACAAGCTTAAACTTGCCATTGTACCAGTAATCAAGTTAGATCTACCATCCAAAACCAACTTTGCGATCTTAGAAATAGGGTTCACAATATATCAAATTAGTTTGCTGAACCGCAACGAAAAGTTGTGCTGGAAATTAAATTACAAATTTATACTTGCACTTGTATGACATAGTCTAAACTGAACTGAAACTTATGCGGTTAGAAATAAGGTTGTATTTAGAACGCCGTCTCTAACAACTACGTAAGCAAGAGGCCAGCGTTTGATGGTGCTCTCGAACGAGAATTAAACGACCATTGAGGCCATGGAGCTTTCTCATGCAATGTTTATGTAAATAGCGTCGACTGTTTCGCGTTACTGAAATTTCGAGATAGTTAGACTTTGAATATCATTCAGCTGACAGTTTTTGAAGGCCCGCAATGTAAAATCGGCGAGATGAAATAAAAATGTAACTTTAAAAATAATAGGAATCTCGAATCCGTTGGCTCCAAATGACGTTTTGGTGAATTGACATAACCGATAACCGATAACCGACATAACCGATTCAGTTGGCTATATATGTACCTACCAACATATCATCGCTATTTTGTCGCATTTTACTGGAATATCTTAGATGAGAAATATGTACGTAATTATGTATCGATTGAACACGCATAAAATGTTTTTTTTATTTATCTGAGCTTCTCCGTGAACTACGATCGAGCGCAACGAGGCGGACACTCATAATTCCAGCCAGTATATAATTTAAACTGGCCCATAATTCTCATAATCATCATCATCATCGGCCTATCTCGTTCCTATCTCATCCTACCTCACTCGCCTGCTGGACATGGGGCTCTCCAATGTTCGGCCATAATCTTCCAGCTGCGGGTTGCCGCTGCTTGTCAGCGCACGAAGAGTTTAACTGCGTTTAGGCAAGTTCTGCTTTACCGCGATTATCTTACTCACGAAACGTTTTTTTTAGGTATACCGCTCTCGAATGAGGTCCTACACGTGAGCAGTAAATACGAGCGTGAAATTAATGGGGATGAAACTTCATGGAATTAACCATGTTTAAAGAAAAGTAATAAACCATAGTAAAAGTGTAAAATATAGATGACAATAAATAGATAATTCACAAAACTTCTGTACGCGTCTGTACCTTTTAACCGTTACGCATCGATACATTATAAGCGATGAAGATCCGGTAATTTTTTTGCAAGTAGGTATGTAGTGACACGCGGACGAAGACGGATGGCCGACGGGACGCGCGTGATGTATGTGTTGACAGCGAACTCGTTATCCAGATCAAACCGGCCACTTGGCGCGGAAGAGCTAAAAACTGTAACAATTGTTCCTCAAGTGATCAACTCTGCCGATAAAACAAGCGCCGGCTTTTTACCTTAAGAATGGTTTAAAGGAATAAAAATATAAAACGTATGTAAGTCACTTGTAGTGGTTCAAAAAATAAAATTGTTGTTTAGTCCTCAATAAAGCATATTGTTGAATAGCAAAAAAGACTATGTTATAGCCATATATGAAGTATAACAAATGACCGGGTCGTTTTCAAACTTAAAACTTTTACATTGATCAATATGTTAATTAAAATACCAAAAATTAACTATGAAGTTAAATAATGACCTCCAACCCCCCCTTCCCCAATAAATTAAAAGACAGTTAAAACTATATATTTTATTCGTTACACAGTCTACCTTCCTCTGTGAACATAGATAATCATAGCACTCTTTATCATTTTGAATGATTTAAGAGCCCTTTTGTGACGAAAGTGAATTTAAATTCCAGACAAAGGTCTAATTATTGCTCTTTGAAGGGACCTTTATCAAGTTGCGGCTAATTCAAATTGCCTCCATTATTCCCACTTACACTCTTACCCCCGCCCTCACCTGGCCTCTGATATCTTTGGGAAGTTTCTTTTTATTGTCCTCTCTACTTTACGTTTTTCCGTATTTCAATGCTCGTTTACTTACTAATTTCTTCAAGTACTGTATGTAATATATTATTTTTGGGTTTCAATCTCGGTACCATATCTAGTTCAAACCTAAGCCCTAAGGCACGTTGTTATAAAAACACTAAATATATGTAGGTATATATATACATACCTGAGTGTCGTTATTACATTCTTTCAAGGTACTTTCAATTTTGAGAAAATGTGACGTAATTAAATTTATATTAGATGTCGTTTCGCGAAAAGGAAAGATGATTCGAAAAATATTGTAACATTGAATACCTAATGTTTTGCCCTTTGAGAACCTCGTACGGTATACTAAGCATATTCACATTATCCGGAAGTTGCTACTTTAGGTGTTTTGGTACAGCCACTGAACTGTACATCCGGTTTTTATATCTACCGTATGTGGTAAATACAATACACATTTCATTTCCATTCTCCAAAGATAGGGGAATTGGCCTTTTTGCCGTACGTCACGTCTGTAATCCCCGAAAATGTAGGCAGAGGAATGTATCCTTCCACGTTTCACCAGTTGCGTTATACGTCGCACCATAGAATTTCCCCTTTCATGAAACTTCTATTTGCACAGATACGCACACCAAATATTACCATAACAGTTTAATAAAATATATGATGATAAAAAAATAATATCAGATATCATTGAAAATAAAACAAATGATACATATGTATTTTATATTTTGTTTAACGTAGGAATGTAGATTAATATCGGACTATATGAATTCGCATATTTAAATTTTATCGGACAATGTGCGAACTTTAAGGATATGAGAAGCTTATTTTATCAAAAAACACTCATTTGTGTACTGACGGACTGATGTGTTGGTCGTGTAGTATTATATCAGAATATATTACATTCTAACTAAAACTTAATATTTTTTTGAATATGATACATAATCAGAAAACATACAAATCAAATAATCATTCGTTGAAATATGAAAAAAAATCACATAAATAATAATAAAATAATTTTTTCTCATACATTTGGATACTAGCAATTTAGTTATTATTAGATTTTATACTTATAATTTCCCATTTATTGTTACTTCAATCTTTCCCTTATTATAATGAATACAAAACAGAAAACTTTGACACACTGCTTCCATGATGAACGTAGAAGCACGGCAGGCCCGTCAAAATATATTTGGCACTCGGTCCTCTCTGTCTATCCGCAATAGACCTAACATGAAGTTATAATAATATCTAATAACAAAACGGAAAATATCTCTAAAAAATCTGCCACCATAAAGTGCTCCATAATGCTGACTTGGGTCTGTAAAGTCGTATCATGTCAAATCGATATTCAATATTTAATCGAATACCTAAGTTATATTAAAGTCTTTAGTCTTCACAAGTGCCCCTCAGATATTAACATAGGGTCTTTATTACCAAATTTATTGCGACGCCATCTTGTTTTCGAACGAAGTTTTAATTAAAAACTGATGGCATATTGTTTTGCAAATAAAATGGCCGCGTGAAATATTTTGCACACCCATTATATCATTATTATCGTCAGCCCTTTGATCGTTCCCCTGTTGGATACGGGTCTCCTTTCAGAATGAGAATATTGAGAACAGAATTTGCCACGCTGGCCATGTGCACGTCGATACTTCACACGCCTTAGTAAACTAACTAAAATAGCTAAAATGGCGCCACGACACAAAATGAACCTTAGTCTCCGACAGCAAAATACACCACCTCGGTCTGCATTGCACTA
The DNA here is from genome assembly GCA_018244795.1 of Parelbella ahira ahira. NCBI lineage: Eukaryota > Metazoa > Arthropoda > Insecta > Lepidoptera > Hesperiidae > Parelbella > Parelbella ahira. The sequence continues at coordinate 851 of DWME01002025.1, read as the reverse complement.
CCTTTGACCTGCTTTACATACACCTACAATTCTCTGTTCGTCTTCTGTTCTGTTTTCTTTCTTTCACATGCCTTAGTGAACAGTTAAATGATTCTAAGGTAGGTCATTTTTTTCTCGATGTTATCCAAGAAGCAAATGCAGTATAAAAATTTAGAAAGATGTCTGTTAATACGCACTTGGCCAGCGTGGCAGACTCTGGCCTTAAGTTCCTAGTTCTGAGAAGAGACTTATGTCTAACAATATATCTATCGAACACTATACTACTACTTTATAACAGTAAAAATGTCAAACGCCTTTTTCATAGTAAGATTTTGAGACTGTGAAATACACGGACAACATATTTACATTTATCTTAAAAAGTAATATTGTAACTTATTTCATTAGATACTAAAACATCCTCACACCACTAAAAAACGATAAGTGCCTTAAGGTTGCTAAGATAAAAGATAGTGAAAATGTAGCCTCCGCTTTAAAAATAGACCGGTTCGAGTAACTTTATACAGGGTGTTGATTAAAAAAGGCCATAAAAGTCTGAAGTGTTTGGGTATCAAAAAAACATTTTAAATCCCGTCTCGATTAAGGCGAACGAGTGCAGGAAGGAAGGTCTGTGCAATTTTCTGCAGAACCACTGAACACTTACCGCAAAACTTGGATGTGTGAAGAGAGTGATTTCTGGACACGGCAATTTTATAACAAAAGTACTTTTTAGCAAAAAATCCTCAGTACAAATCCCACGAATATCTATATAGTTAGAATTTAAAAAAAAGTTTTATAATCCTATATAAATTGCTATAATAAAGAAAACATCTTAAGGAAATCTGCACACCTTGGAACTGTCCAAAATGTTCTTT
>DWME01002024.1:0-22320 GCA_018244795.1 Parelbella ahira ahira | reverse complement strand
GATATACTCAGACCGGGTGGTGGAGGGCGGTGTTGATTTAGATACACACCGTTCACCTACACTTGCAGCGATGGTACAGAGTGTTACTGTGTTACACGTTAAAAGCAGTTATGGAAAACAGATGCAGACATATTCGAACAGGCAGTCACAACTGCTTTGCTTCTGTCTTCATTAGAAAAAAATAACTTATGCCTTAAAATTAAAAAAAAAAATGTTTATTGACTTAAATCAATATGCATTGGAATATTAATACTATATTAGGTTCAAAGTTATCCTTCGATAAAAGACCGATGTTGCAAAATTTCCCCGTAAAACCGTGGTCTCAATATCACGGACACGTGTCTTTTATCGCTTGTCACTGCCACTTTCATCCGCCGGTCTTAATAAAGTGAACTGTTTTGAATATCCGCCCAACATCTGCCTTTGATAGGATCTCTGTTACATCGCAGAAATGTACACGGTGTATATGCCTACCTACTTATATTGTTTTCAAGGAGTATTCGTTTCGTTCGTACATTCTTTTGAACTGTTGGATAATGTAAGGTGATTTTTCGTAAAGTTTAATACAATTGTTATAATTGTCTAAGTCGTCGCGGTGTGGTAGTAGCGATGGCAGAAAATTAATTATCTACAAAAAAAAAAGTAAACGATACAAAAATCTAATATAACCATATACTCGTAACCAAGTTCAAACAGGACCATAGGACTGTAAATAAGACTTTCAATGTCTGTTAGTCTAGTTCGTATAAATTATTAATAACTGGTATAAATTGTTGATTTCGATTTCGACAGCGACGAACCGCTGATTTCGACAGTATAACCTTCCATTTGCATGGAAAAATAAGAAATCTCGATAATACAATAATTACACAAATCCTATAACATACGGTTTATAAGAAAATCTAACTTCAAACGAACTATAAAAATTGAATAATATAGACAATTACCATTATAAGTTGCAAATGAAACTGTTTGAAAGAATCATATACGACGTATAAACTTAATTTAATGGCAATATTTTTAGTCTATGTGCATCAAAGTTGGCGTCTAACGGCCAGTTATCAATAAAAACCATTTGTGAACGCAGTGAAACACAAGATTATTATATTTCAGAAATTGGTTTGAAATAAAGCTTTCAATTGTATAAAAGCATTCGACTGCAGCTTTGTAAAAAGCTTTGAGCTTTGAAATGCTTGTACACAAAGAACAAAGCGAGGGTATTATCAGACAGAAGGAAAACTAATACTTAATAGGAGGCTTCAGACGAACTGCGCACAACAGTCTAAGAGTATTTGCTCAAAAAGTAATGGTTTATTTACATCTAAATGTAACTGTATTGGGTGAAAATCGACCACAGGATTTCTGTTTTCTCAGCAGTCATGGTCAATAAATACTGGACCAATAGCCTACAGGCCAGTCATTTGCAACAATTCCGAGCATATTCTCGTTATTTGTCAAAGTAAATTGTTCTATTGTTGGATTTACTGACTACTATAGTTTGCCACTTTAAAGCATATTATTAAAATGTTATTATTGATAATATTTATGTATATTAAATATCGTCAAACTCCGTATTACAATTACACTATTTAAATAAGAGTATTGGCAGTTGTAGACTTGCTCATTAGCTGTGAACATTAAAATGATTTATAAAACACGATATGTTTTGAATTACAACATAGATGAGGTCTAATTTCTGACCATAGAGGCCTATTTTTTAAAATTTGTAATCCTGAATAATTACTTGTAATTCTTGATATCATCCATGACATGTGTCCCTTTATACCTTTTATCACATAAAAACAGATTTATTTCGCGAATCAAAATTATTTATTTGTCAAGCACTTATTTAACAGTGTAGTTGAACAAAAAACAGTCCGTTTATAAAGTTCTTTAATATAGGAGCAGCGTAGAAATTGGTGGCCGAAAGCCTGTGACGGCCAAAGCCACGCCGCCTCAGCGTCAGCAGATTTTGTCAACGGTAATCCAATATGGCCCACAGGGCGGCTTGCGGACTTGGCGTTTGGCGCAAGTTGACCAGAAACGGCCATTTTGTTGCCCATAAAAATTTATCATTTGACTAAAGTGAAAAATGTTTGCGGAAATAACCTACAAATATTTATAGGAATGTAAGTATTTAATCATTAAAATTGAGTTTATTTCTGGCTAGTTATAAATATTTTAAAAACATTTAACCGTTTTATAAAGAAAACGTCGATTTACAATAATTTGTAGAAAAGATTTGACTGCCTCGTTGATCGAGAGGTTGCAACCGCGACTGCTGATCGGAAGGTCGCGGGTTTAAATCCCGAATGAAGTACTATTGAAATTTTCTTAGATTTTCTAGTAAGAATTTCTAATAGTGGCTAGGAGTTTGAATCGTAACACATTTAATTTAAATTTAATCAAACCAGATTTAAATTTGTACACGAAAATACATAAAACATTTCATTAAAATTTGATGGAATCTTAATTATTATTGCACACATGAATGTGCGTTATACAGTTAATTAAAATTCATTCGAACCATAGTTAAAACTGTACACGTAAAAAAAGTACATACATTTAATAAAATGTTCAGGTTTCGAACATAAAATTTATCATCATTCACTGTATTATGGTTCCACTCCTGGCTCCTCGCAGAATGAAAACAATAAAGGCCATCTTCCGTCAGGCTGCCCAAGTACGGGTAGGCAGTATCTAATACCTTAGAAAACCATACGAACATTATGAACAACACCATATATGTTTCAATAAGTCATATACATGTACATATTATGTTACGATATATATATAAAAAAAACTATAATTATAAATCGCTCTCAACTTAACCCACTTACCGCCATAAAGATGAAACAGAGAAATATCGTCAGTTTTGCCACGTTACCGTTTTGACTTTCAGTTGAAATTTATTAAAAAGGCGTAGAGAATATAGAATGCATAGAGTACAGTTATATTTATGAGCATAAGTTAACAGATAAACGTTTCAAAAACATAAACACATTTAATAAAACACCGAAAGCAAATCTCCAGATAGAGAGATAAAAAATAATAAATTAAAGAGATAGGTGTCTGCTAATCCGTCGTGGTCAGTGTGACAGATTGAGGCCCTAATCTTCTTATTCTGAGAGGAAACTTGTCTTCCAATAGTGAAATGATAAAAGCGTCGAGAAATAACAAGAATATACTCACATATATTAATCACAAAATGTTCTAACACTTATCTCACAAAATTAACACAGCCTTACCTATAGGTAGGTACCGACATCCGTTGTCAATGCACAAACGGCAGGCTCTAAGCGATACGCGGTTAAACTGTCACGAAAAAGCAACTTCGTATTTCCTTACGCCATCACAACCGAGATATTAGAGTTATTGGCCGATGTAATTGCCGGAAGCTTTCAACTCGTCTGAAGTCCACTAACAAGCTGGAGTGAGATCTGCAACCGGATGCGCTGGTCCGCAATGGAAGTGGACCGGGTACTGCTAGGCATGGAAATGTTAGTAATGAATTCCACTAGTGGTCATCCATGCAAATGGAGTTCGTTTCAGTTTGTTGTTTTTGAAATATATTTAAGCAAACAAACGCTAAAAAGTTTTTATGCGTTTATTGATTAAATATTGGCCAGATTTATTGATGAAATAGCAATATTGAAAATAATAAGAGTAAATATATTTACGTAATATGCACTCGTAATATGTAAAAAAAATTACATCTACTCTAAATAATGCTGTCGATCTGATTTCTTGAAGGAGGCACAGTACAATAAATATAGATACTTAAAATTACAATAAAATACGTCAATGACAATTTTTTAAACCTACACATAAAGTCTGTTGAAATTAAAAAGGCGCAATTGATTAACGTTCCAAATTTATATAGTCATTAGTGACCAAAAAGAATCATTATATGCACTTCAAGCTCAAGTATACGTCATATTTGTACTCGCCTAAGAATTCCACTATGATCGCAGCTAAAAAAATAACTCCCGATATAACTCTAAGAATATTTATAACTTTCCCAGAAGATACGGCTATTCGATCTGAAATATTTATGTTTATTTATGTTATGGCCCGAACTCTATGACGACGTAACTACATGAAGCTAGCGAATATATTTTATCCTGTAATGTACAGCCGGAACGTGTTAAATATTTTTATTTATTAGATGTCTTTTCGTTTTCGAAATACTAGTGTAAAAACCGACTAAATGATAAAATGTTATTTATTACTAAAAGTTGATAAAAATATAATCTAAAAAGTATAAATATACAATACAGTCTCGCAGTATCAGGAAAATTGCTCACCTTATAGAATAGTGTAAAAATATCAGAGACATATGACAGGTATAAACTCGTTCAGTAGTGACTATTACTCTCAGTCTAAGGTCCTGGAATATTAGTTATGGCACCCAAGGCCAAAGCAGGCAAGGAACAAAGAAAAATATTTATATAGATGTGACAACGACGAATCCCTAATTCTCGACGCTTTGCTCGGCAAATCAGTTACTGCTTTTTTTGTGGTTATTTTGAAAGATATAAAAATTACAACCTAATTCTCAGAAACTATATAAATTGACAGAGTACTAATGTAGAAATTGCACAGAGGTGTATATCAATATTTCTACTGCTATTTGCAATGAAAATACGGTTCAACTGCAACATTTTTCAGCGGGAGCGTCTCGTACGAGAGCGGAGCGCTATAAAAATATCCAGCTTCCGTCCCGAGACTTCCCACTTCTATTCGCGGTAGTTTATGCGTTGGCTTATAGCTTTTCCTTATACTTTTCATCACTATTTTTGGTAAAAATATCTACTTTCCTTAACAATATAGCAAACTGTATGTAATTATTATACTAGTATATGGTTATAATCAAGATAATTCTGATAATATTAATTCTAACAATGTTACTAGCCTTATTGAATTTTTCCTACACCTACTACTGGACAATATTCATTTCCACGAGCCTTGGGGATTTCTATTGAACATTATTGTGGTTCTTATGGAATTCTAGATATATCATAGATTTTTAATTTTCCTACACATTATACTCAATACTATTTCTATTTTATTTGTATACCAAGCGTATGTCATTAGAACCTACCAAAATAAATAATTCATTAAGTAACAAAATATAGTACGAGTATGAATAACTATTTCCAACGAATTCCAGGCTAATAATGACCATTTTGAAAATTAATGGACAAACATTCGTTAACGCGTTAGTATCTTCACTATGAACAAGTTTAAGTAAGTACACGGTCCCAGCAATTACGATTTGTGTGACCTAACTACATTTAAGTCATTACTATTTAATGGAAGCGTTAGAGAAGTTAGCTGGTGGAACATTTTTAAATATACACATTTGTATTGTGTAGGTACTTTGGATATTTTTGTATACTTTGTGTAAGCTAAAAATATTCTGATTTTGTCTAGAGACGTTAGAAATTTAATTTCATACATTGTTTTACTAATTGGTTATTTAATTTAATTTTTGCTCACCACCTATTCCATAGTGAGCGTAAACTACATTGCTCTGAGTATCTCTTCAGGGATTAGAGAAATGATATTACGTTTTTTTGTTTTACTAAATTGAAATAGAAAAATTTTATAAATTGGAATTGAAATTGAATTTACGCTTATTGTGATATGAGGACTACTCTTGCTAAAGAAACGATTTCTTTTAAAAACATCAGTATTTTAAAAGGATGTTACGTTAAAAATAATATGTATAATATAAAGGGATGATAAATGAATCTGCTAACCACATACTGCCTACAATTCATAGAAATAATTATGCACTGTACTTACACAAATAGAACTGTTCATTTATTTTCATATCGGTAGTAGATAGATATGGTTTAGCTGATAGAATTGGCGTCGAAATACATACTTCTTATCTTAATACGTCTGCGTACTACAATCATAAATACTTTATCGCACTTTGGCAAAAAGCTTACCGCAATAGTGATCAAATTTCCTTGATACTGTTCTAAGATATTATATGATAAGCACTAGGCTGTTCAAGTAAAATCTCCAAATAGGTCTCATTTCTATAAAATTTTGATGCCTAAAACATTTAATATTTCCTATTATATTTTAGATACTTACTGATCAACGGAACGATTTCTGCGCATATATAAACGCACCCAAATTGTTCACAGCGCTCAAATTAACAAGCAGTAATAAATTTTCAAGATTCCCCCCACCCCTCGAAAATTAATCTACACGGAGTTGTTAAGTGAAAAATAATAAGTCCACTGCTCGAAAGATCCTTTTACATTTATAAAATACAGCCTGTCCGCCTGTTTACTTAGGTTTTTTGAAGTTATTTCAACGGGCCTTATGTCAGCTCTTTAGGTATTTTGTTCAGGGTTATATTAATTACTAAAGAAAGGGCATATTTTAAATCACAGTTGCCTACCGAATAACTAAGAAAGGTTATAATTTTTATTAAAATTCTACGACAGGCCTAAACAATCTTTAATGTTATAGCTATATGCAAGTAGTTATCCAATAATCGTAAGAAACCCAGAGTTGCCAAAAATTGTATACATACGTACATTGATTCTAGCTGAGCATCATCCTAATCCTCCTAGAAGAAAACCTAATTAGATTCTTACAATCGTAGCAAGACAGAGTCAAATAGGCAATGTCGACAAAACTGAGTAGGTCAAGTTAAAATCTTTCTTCTCGAACATTCTTTGACTTATGAATCTATGATTCTTCAGCACATACCCATTTAGATACGACTTAAACTACAGTTTAAATTTGACTGCCTCCTTGGTCGAGTGGTTGCAAGCGCGACTGACGATCGGGAGATCCTGGGTTCAAATTCCCGGTCGGGTACTATTGGATTTTTCTAATTTAGAGTTTCTAATAATGACTCGGAGTCTTAATCTATGCCCGGTGTATAGCAATAGGCTCACCACCTATTACGTGGGACTTAAACGTAACTGATAGAACGTGGGAGTGTAGTAACTACACTCCTCTGCCTACCGCTTTGGGCATTACAGGCGTGTTTTTTCGTTTAAACTACAGTTAAAGTTTAAATTCATACAATAATTTATTTAAGGCTTACCAACGCTTGGTATATAAGTTATACCTTACACAATAATACTGTCAGTAGTATGGCCACAATTACAGGTGGGCATTACATTGGGTTTGACCGTCTCCGACTTTAAAATTAATACGATGAAATATTTACGAGTACATTACCGTATCAGTTACGTACGTTACGTAACTCTTGGCGATCTGACCGTAGCAAGCGAAGTTGGGTGTTCAATCTAGTAAAATAATAATACGAGGCAAGGACGTGACCGCCATGTTGTGGATGAGGTCAGGGCACTCCCAGCGGAGGTTCTACAATAGATTTATGAGCGGAACCCCGAACTTCGCGCACAGATGCTTTTGTTGTTTTAACGTGTCTATCGCCATCCATAGCTGTGTATTGGATTTAGGGGTCAGTAGACAAATTCTGATTTACCGTTATCATATATCATCTTCATTTTCCCGCGCTCTTCGAATTGTTTATTATTCACACATTATTTGCTTATTCACATGTTTCGATGCGTTTGTAGGAAGATACGATAAACGTAAAGTAGCGCGTTGGGTTTGGAACCATAGAGATATGGCACATGATGCACTCTTCTTACACAGTTCGGGATCTGGAGTAATGGTACAATGAGAATTTTTGTAGTTTTACATACTTTTTATCTGAAGTCCAACGATCATATAAAAATTGGACGTACTGCAGTACATTTTCTCGTGCGATGAATGAACTAGGCTGACTTTATTCCTGCAACCACCATAATAACTTAGTCTTCGTATTTGGCAACCAATCCAAAGCGAATCTTAGATAAAAGCACGGTCTTATTTAAGAGACAAGGATACTTATAAGTTATATCAGATGCCGTTCGAGGCTTACATCGGTCGGCTTATGATTACGTTTGTCTCAGTACCTAATCTAATAAAATATGTACCCGTAATATCTGCAAGACATTAAAAAAATTACAGACTATTTCGTATCTTCAACTGGACGGTATTGGAAAAGCCTAATAGATTCATCAAGTTCTTTCTGAGTTACGAAAAGACATCCATGTGCCTCATCAGCGTATAATAGAGTCTGAGAGTGCAACAATATTTATTTAATATATGTATAAATATAGCAAAATATTCAACATATTCATAACATAATGTTTAAAAATTACAAAAACAACCACAAATACAATAAAAAACTGTTAGCTCCTTTTATCCACAAACTAATTTCTTACTTGACTAACGTAACCAACATTTATTATATGGAACAACAACCGAGCTGGTGTGATCAATTGCAGCGAAAATCGCTTGCACGCTCCAGAGATTTTTCGTAGCATATGCGAACGTACGTAGAATTTGCTCGAGTAACTCTCGGCCGTATGTCAATGCTCGAATGCTTCTTTCAGTCAAAATGCTGCCTATTCTCGGTAAACGTGTTGAGTAGAATCTTTACAGTACTCTTTATACAAATCTATACATATAAATAAACTGTCTGTTTGTAAAATAAAAATAAAGTGTATGTTTGTAAAATCAAAACAATAGCATTTTACGGTGTGTATAACAAAAATGCAAATATTAAACATTTTTTTGTCTGTATGTCTTCTTGTTCTGGATAATCTCCGAAACGGTTGGACCAATTTCGACCGGACTTTCAATGATGGATAGCTGATGTTATGAAGAGTAAATTAAACTATTTTTATTTTAAAAGTAAAATAAAGATAAATTAAAAATTAAAACTCGTAAAATGCAATTAACCGCGCGCGTATGAAGTCACGGGCACAGCGAGTATTATTTAAACATTTTTGAACACGTAGCACAAATATAATTAAATGTACAGAAAAGAGGGTGTCCTAGTTTATCACTCGCCCTAAACCTTTGATAGGATTTAGAAACTGTAACGATAAAAATTACTGAACAACATTTTCAAGGTCGGCAATGGCTGACCAAAGTCGACCACCCTTCAGGTGGTCCGAGATTAATCCTATCCATAGGATATTAATGGTAAATACTAAGTCACAAAGGCCAATTCCGCATAATTAGTGAAAGTTAAAATATATTCACACAAATTCTCAACAATTTGTTTTGGTTCACAAAACACGCCTTGCAACTGAGCGGACAGCTATTCTCCTCTAAGGCCTAATAAAATTAAAACTTGTTACGAACTCAACCGATTTCCAAGCGCCGGTCCGAGCTCGGCTTCACTTGGCACCACTTCGCCATACTTATGCTTATTTAAACTTACTTCAACCATAACTTCGCTTGTCATAGTTACTTATAACTAACTTGAGCTTCATTTTAAGTTAGTAAATAACGGTGGCGGATGCGAAATGCATAAAGCCCTCCAAGTTCTATATTAAGTTTGACCGGCTAAAGCTGTGAATTCGACAAAATACATGTTTTATTTACAAGTTACAAATAGCGGATTGTTCATTTGGGTTCAATTCAATATTAAAATTAGATACTAGTCGGCTAAATATGACGGAATTTTCACCAAAGATCAAAAAATAAATACTACGCTTCACGTATGTTGGCTAAGAGTTCGGCCCGAAACAAAATAGTGGAAAAAATGGCGAGTATCATGTCAGTGACATTTGAGATTAGATTCATAAATACATATGTATGTATAATAATGTATATATGTAAAAAAGTGACCACTAAACACATAGCGATCTGCCCATTTACTAGTTCTTACATCTATGAAATAGTGAGTCATTATTGAGTCCATTATCATCAACCCTCATATGTTTAGTTCTACTGTTGGATACGAATCTTCTGTCTGAATAAGATGGGTGAAAATAAATTACTCTTTGGCTATCAAAGAGTTATTTAATTTTATAACTAAAGAAACTCGTAGCTCCCCTACCCTATACATCATTAAAACATTCCAAGTTTAAATAAGCACCCCAAATAACTATTTCCCGTGCCGCACTTTATATGAGAACATGAAACTTACCATCCCGATATATCATTTTCACGGCTTTATACAACTTGACTATAAGTTTCGTGGATAACTTAAGTAGAAAACTTAACTCGTTTTGCATGCTTCGCCGTTACTCTGAACAATTTAAAATTTATCCACAGTTAAGTGTAACCAAGTTATGTGGGCGGGAAACTTATGCTTTAGTCATATTGGTGTATTGTTTTGGGGCTCACTGATTCAAACCCAGCAGCAGGCGTTTATAAGCTGCAACCAAGTATGGTTACGAATATTAAAATTGCTAAATTTTTCCAATCAAGTAAAACTATTTTAAATTCACACATCGCTTTAATATGTTTGATATAATCTTTTCTCTTCCAACAGCAAAATTATACCCTCAAACAAACTTATTATAACACCTAAGATGAGTAATATGTCGCAATAGACTCACCCCCGATTCCATGGGGCGTAAAACATAACTGGTGCTACGTAGGAGTACAACAATCTTCTGTCCACCCCTTCGAGCAAATATAAGGGTGATGTTGTGTTAAGTTTACACCAAATTCTGCTAAACTGCCAAGTTATTGGATCCACACACTTAATCCTTTAATGAATACCACATCAAGTTAAGAGCTGAGGAATCTTGTCCAAGTATCCGTAGTGAGATAGTTCGGCGGGTTGTATGAGTCGCGAAAAGCTGCCACCTAATAGTTGTGCAAACCTTTGAACCCTTTGTGTTACAAGAGAATGACGCAAGAACATGGTTTTCGAAGGTTATTTGAATAAACTCCACGTGTGTACGCATGTGAACTTCGTAAAAAGACAACACACTCTCTAACTCTTTGATGGAATGTAACAAGAATTGTTGCCGAGTATCTAGTATAACAACTTTTGTTGTTTATATGATACGATGAATGATACAGGTGCTGTTAGAGATCATGACGTATTTATATTGACCACATGATGGGATAATGCCTAATGGAGAGTGAGAAGTCTTCGAAAATGCACGTGCATCGTGCACGTATAACGGGAGACGATCAAAATAGAAAAAGCACCTTACGTAAGACTAAAGATATTTAGCCCTCGTTGTCCAACCCATAAGCAACTTGGCATTATGGTATGGATAAAAATTTATTATTAATAATTGCTCAACATTCTTTAAAAAGCAAATTTTCATTCGTTGAATTAATTTCTAAATTGTATTCGGTCAACCAACTGCTTCCGGTCATATTTAATTATAAATATTTCATTTATATTCGTTGAATTGATATTAAATATACTTCTTGTATACCGCTTATACTTAGCTTATCAATTTGCTAAACTCAATTAAACTCGAGCAATGAACATTATTAATCTGTGGTTAAAGTCTGAACGACGGTTAGAGAATTTACGGCCTGGAGGTACGCTGGTAGAGATTATAATCTATGTGGTCTCATACACGCGTATACATTGAGCACAATTGAGTGCAGTAATTGATTTTAATCCTCAACTATAATTCCAATAATCCAAACACGTCAGATACTAGTGGTTGGGGTACTGGGGTTACTGTGATAATTGATTTTAACAATATTTTTATAGTATCGTTCTTAGCTTGTATTACGGTTTACACATTTTTTAAACTTCGAATACATTTTTCATCACATTCATCACAGGCTTTTGTGCGAGTAATTAAAATTCGCGGCAGATTACAAAACACGCGTGTATGAAATTCTTGTTGTACAATATCATGGAATAATATGACAATACTGTTCGCTAATTTTAGTACAATTTAATTATGGCTGTGGGTTAGCAGTAATAATGCTCAAAGAACATGAACAATAACAAACAATGGTTCATCCTTATTTCTAACTTTGTAGCTTGCAAGTTTTTTCTGAGGTTTCCGGCGGAAGTCATAAAGACTTTATCGCACTCAGTATGGCGACTATATTGACGCTGCGGAAAGTTTTAGTTACTCAAAGTATGTTTATTAAAATTTCGAATATCCTCAATTGTAGTGGTGTCTTCATGATTCCATCAAAATGTTTATATAACTTCAACTTGTAATTAATAGTTTTTCACTTACATTTATCTTCATTTTTTATATCTCTGTAATGACATATTACAAACAATTGGATACGACAAAGCATGGAAATATTGAATTCTTTTAAAATATATTTATAAACGATTCAATGAGTGCTTCCTTTTTCGGACTAGACAAAGTTCTATGCCCATTGTTAAAGCACAAGTTTGTTTATTCTAAAACATAACATTTTCGGGACAGTCCTCCGTCGTGTGAAATAATTGGGGTTGTTAGGCCCGAAGTAAAAACGCGGGAGTCCGTAGCGGGCAGCGCGGGAACAGCGTTCACCACAAAGGGTTTTTTACGTATAAAATTTAAACAGCTCCCCCACATTAAATTTGGGCAGTATATATTTTTGGTCACGACTCTGAAACCGTGCTGTTGTATATTTTTATTAACCCACTCGCTCTGCTTTTACCGCAGACTGGGCGCGAATAATTTTTTTAAGTGTCTGTTATTTATGCATTGTTTTATCGTAATATACAGAACATGGAACTATTCAGTAACTAGACCTGACATTTAGGGTTTTCTAAACTTTTTTTCATTAGGTTAATGATGAAACATCACCGATGTCTATGAACGTACAAGTTCCAGGGATCATCAATGTGTTGCAAGATTTGAAATACTTGTTTTGCACTTTTCTTCTAGAGCCGCATGTCATAGCGCTCGAGCTATACCTACTTCAGAAGGAAGTTAGATTAATATTTTACCTGTGTGTGCTGACAACGAGTGTCTAACATGAAAGCGGGAAAAAATATTCCGTTCTGGAATAAATATGTCCCTATTCATGAGAAAGAAAATAGATGTTAACATAGTATATGCAAGTCAACACTATACAAAAGGTTATTTTTTGCCAAATAATGCCAACTTTTAATAAATTTCCCATAAACCAAAAAAGCCAATAATATAATTTTATGGAAATCTTGAAGGTCACAAATTGAGAATACAAAGCCTAACTAACGGACAATGATTATTGACTGGTTGCCCAAATATAAATAAACCTGACTTCTGAGTTGGTGATCGTAAAATCAATTTCCGTCCGAGGCAAATATTTGTATCATGAGCACGACTATTCATTGCCGTGAGATTTAAAATTACCTATACAAACATTCTTAGTCGTTGACACGCATATTTATGAGGTATCAGTTTATTAGAGCACAGTAGACAAATATTGGCTAGACCAGAATTTCGTATAAAACGTACGGATGTGACTTGTCCCAAGATATCATATCCACGTGCCAATCATAATGTAATTCGTAAATTATATTCAGCAAGAGCTCACAGCCAATTGCAAATCACTGCCGCGCACCTCACATTATAAACCTGGGCAGGCGCGCGATAACCAGCTGTCCGGCCCTACTCAAACAATTCCAAATTACACGTAAATAGTAGAGATAGCTGTTATGAAACGTCCGAAATGACGGGGCCAAGGTGATTGCGTAACATTGGGACACCTGTTTATCTAGAACTGACTATCCTATTTGATAAATCGGCAGGAAAAAATGCTGTATACTGAAGAACTCTTTCCTGATTTTCTTTCTTTCCTGTGCTGTCTACTAGAGAAGAAGTTCTTTAAACAGTAAAATTACGTATTTTCCTAGATGACTCGGTAAATAAGGGGCGAGCAAAAGCTTTTTAATAATAAAATGCTAAAGGCTGCTGTTTGAACGTTTAATTATAAAAATTGGATGTTAGCACTTATAAAGTATTGCTTTCCGTGTCTTTTTAGTTGCCATTTTGAAATTGAAATTTTCCATCAAATAACGCTTCACTTAATAAATTCAATCACTAATCGCAAAATAAGTATGTAACGCTTAAAGTGTGTAAAAAAAACAAGAACCTTTCGATATATTTATCTACATAGGATCGAGACGCATTAAGGACTGGCGACCGCTGGAAGAAAAGGCCTTGATCCTCCAACAGGTTATGTGGTCACGTTTTGGGCCTGCTAATATTTACCGTCCATTACATGATAATCCTTTAAGTTGTGCAATTTTCTGGATTATCAGAGGTTCCTCCGTATTCACGAGTTACAAAATTTGAGGCGTTTATGTATTTTAACTGTTTCAATTTGAAATTGAAATTAGATAGAAGTTTTTAATAAAGTCCAATTTCGCGAACTACGCATCTCTTTTACAATATTAGTCACTCAATTTTACTGAACAAGAGGCGGCATAAAAGTTGGCTACCATAAATTAATTAGTTACATTGCCAATTAGTTCCAAAATACCTAATTTATTATGACCAAATACATCCCGAGGCGCGTCTTACATCTAAAGAAAAAAAAACCAACCTGTCAGCGAACGGACCAATCAAACGCCGTCATACTTTTAATCCCGCTGACGTGGCCAATTTAGATTCTAATTTATTTGCCGAGCGGCTGACGCGTGCGGATTTTAATTGAGGGAATTAATCGTCCGTGCACAGTACACACGACAAACATTGCAACATTCGCTACAGCGACTTTACAAAGTTGTTTATCAAAGCTAAATATTTATCAAGTATCTGCAAAAAGTTGTTATACTTTACGAAGTTGTTTATCAAACCTTAACATTTAACATGTATCTATGTTTTATTCCAGATGGCTGTATAAATTTAATAATCAATAAAGTGTAAATGTAACCGCCTCGTTGGTTCACAGGTTTAACTGAAGACTGAAGATAAACAAGTAACAGTTTTTAAAATTTTAAAATGACAAATTGTTTTTGATTTTTCTGTCTGTGAATGTTAATTTAATAGGCACAAAGTGTTACACGGGTTTTCATGATAAAAACGCTTTGTCAAGATCAAAGTATAGCATATTTTTACAAAGAGAAAATCTCTCAAATATCACCAAGGCACAAGTAGGGCTTTAGGTAAAAATTGTAAAGAAATATACCCTGTCAATGATCCGAAAATGCCTTGAAATGTATACCAATTTTGACATCGTTCAATCACGTTGAAGGTGCCCTATCTTTTGTCCTTCACAAAGACGTTTATCCCGAAACCTGGAATCCTCATTTCCGGAAAAGTTACGCGAGACTTTACGGGTCGGTTCCCCGGTCCGTTAGTACCTACACTCCCTCAAAGGGGTGAGGTAAGGTCGACTCAAACAACATTACTCATTGGATCGCCGACTTTTATTTCTGATCTACTGGCAAGTCCAATCGAATCTTGATTTCTGTATTAAGTTTTTTATATCGGTCAGGATTGTATCCACTGATGTTTGTAAAGAAATTTAAAAAATTCCAATTTGACTTGCTACACTGCACTTGTGGACAAAGTTCACTTGTATATACATATGTTCTTAAAATACTGTCTTTACTGTGTGAATATTGTGTCGAGATCTTTTGTTCCGGTTTAAATACTTTCAAATAAATGTCTCAACCACACTACAATAACATACCAAATATATATTTTTATAACACGTTCGCTGACAGAATCGCGGGCATAAGTTGGTTATACAAATGCCCCAACTTCCAGCCGTCCTTATACCCTCACAGCGCCCATTTGTTCTTATTCTCAGAGCGGAAGAAAATTTGTGGCATATACGGTGACAAATTCTTTTGTTATTGACCCGCGAGCGTGAAGTTTTAGTGCTTTCGACATTTGAAATTATGAAAATGCTTTGAACGACTTTAAACCAAGCATACGTGTTGATTATACGTACCTTTATAAAAATGTAACAAAGTGATAACTTAATGTATTATGGAATTATTTGCCAATCGTGAGTAACTGTTTTTTTTTAGGTAAGAAGCCTAATTCTAGCCTAACAGATGATAGAAACCTTTCTGTTTAACAGCGACAACGGTTGCAATGGTAAGTGGACCCCGCATACAGTTTCTCTAATTTATAAGAAAATACGTATTCTTCGACCTTAATTGAGTTTTTAATAACATTATGGCCAAAGACCTATTTAACGAATAAAACTAAACTATAGCAAACTAACTCGGCTCAAAGAAATTATAAAAAATGTGATCTTCTACTGAATGACGGTTATAAAAAATAATCTAATAATAGTCCGTCAAATAGTATATTCAATTAGAACATCCATTCTATTATTGAAATAGTACTCTGTGATCACTATTATCATCTTTAATCCTGATATTGTTCTATCGTCGGTCATGTATCTCCTCCCAGTACGAGAATGATCACCTAGAAAGTATAATACAAAATATGTACATATTTCTAACATGAGAAACATTTCGCTCTATCTTTGATAAAATGCACAAAGCAAAAATAAATACAAATTATATGCAAAAATAAGTTTTATACAGAACCGTGCTTCGCAGTCGTACAGTCGCATAAATAAAAAGTTAAATAAAAAATTAAATAACAAATTTCAAGTCGTCGCACGCTCCGCTTGACTGCACAGACAGACAGTACACTCCGTGCGAATATTTAATGTAGAACTGTCTAAGGAATTTCCGGACACGGCGTTTAGAATATTTTGGATTTTTATTTTCTAAAACAACTTTATAATAACTAGACAGAAATATCGGTTAATATTATTGCTCTGTCCAAAACCACCCTATCAAGAACTACTTTATTAATAACTAACCGTTCCTTTAATTAAACTAAAGAATACTCGAACTTCCTCTCCGAGGTTCTAGTTTGACTTGTATACCTGTAAATATTTAGAACATTTGAGTAATTTTTAATTAGTGTCGATCAGTCCAGTAATTGTTGATAAAAACGGACCGAAAACTAAATATTATATTATTGAAAAACTGTGATTCTAAATGATCCAGTTCAATAATATTCAATTTTAAAGTGCAACATAATGATAAAAAACGTCGTGTGTAAGTTATAAAACGCGGAATTAAGATTTTGTATGTATGTATTGATAAAAGTAATTTAAAAAAGATACAAATAATTCATAGACAGAGAAACGTCTATTTTGTAAATGCCCTTATGCGTAGGCAAAAGGCAAAGATCAGCTCTCAGTAATACGTGAAAATCTCACACGGAGCAGAATTATTTAAGAATATTTTAAATTGAACTTGTGAATAAAATATCGACACCTACTTAGTGCTAGGCACTTTGAATCTTTTAACATACGAGTACTTACCTTACTTGTTGAAAGGCAACGTCATATTTGGTTACGATAAAACAAAGTAGCTATACAGAAAACCAATACGTCTTATAAAAATCAGTTATTACATCGGCTGTCACAGTTCTAAATCCGCAAAAGTTATTATAATAAGATAAATTATAGTATAAAAAAAGGTACGTTTTTAAACCATTCTGAAGAGCGGTTAAAATGATAGTGCATGTGGAGCTTTACACCGAAAAGCAGTTATATGGACTACATTCGACACCGTTACAACAGTATGTGTGTTCGTAATACAATGTTAGTTCCAGTTATTACTTGCCAAGTATCCCTGCAGAGGTAAATATTTAAGAGGCTGCGGATTTGTAATCTTTGGGTATAACTTTATATAGAAACGCTAATACTACTGAAAATCTGAGATGTATTCGATTATAATGCCCTAGTAGGATTGATGAGATTAATGGATAGAGCTCTGTAAGATGTAGGAAGACTTTATATGACTACATATACAATAGTCTATGTAGCAGACGTGAAAATTTTCCATTAGGGACCCCAGGGGTAACTATGCCCAATTGTTTCTTTAGTTCAGTATAGTACGATAACCGAGTTAGGACTCTATATTTTAGCACAAGTGTAACTTCTGCTTTGTGTGTGATGCCTACTAGATGTAACATTACTATTAACCAGTAATAATTTAAAAAGACGATTGATAAGATAAAATTCAAATATCAGAAGTGCACTTTATTGATGGCAAAAATATCATAATATCTAGTTGAACGCTCTAATGGAAATTCTATGAATAACTTGATTTGATAGACTATTCCTTTATTGTACATTGTTAAGAGATAACGGACAAAAACTACGGAGAAATACTTCCAAGCTCACATAAATCTTCTAAACAAAATTTCACAGAGAGCAGAAGGAGAAAACGATAAAGTAAGTCGTTAGACGTGGATCAGAAAAAGATAATATTATAATATTATTTAATAAGGTGAAATATTTTACTACAAAACTCTGAACATTACACGAAATTCTATTATTTACAGCAGGCAGTAAGGTGCGTTGAGTATGAATTTTCATTTCACGGTTTCCAGCCATAAAGTGCCTCGCGGAACGGCGGCCATCTTAAAAGTTTTTTAATATTGAAAGAACGGACACTGCAGGGCGTTGTTTATTTGAATTTCGGACCGGGAATGTTTAAGAAAATTTCAAGGAGAATTTCCTTTGTTTGCAAACTTTATTTAACATAGGAAATAAAAATATTTGGTTTTATTTCGATTCAGGTTCAAATGTATATTCCTACCGTAGGCATTGGATGCCTTTTGTCAAGTTTTCTCTGTAAGCTGACTGCTGCCTGACATTTTAATACATAGAATACTTCCCCGAAGACTCAGTGGACTGTATTTTAGATTTTGGGAAGGAAATGATCGTTACACATACTACTTAAGCATGCTACTTCAAAAAGAAGAATTGCGCAGTCAGCACAATGAAACTAATTTCGTGTACCACCGACTCTGAAAATTAATTAGTTTGTAGTGTCCCCCGGAATTACTTTATTTTTAATATGCCACCTAGTGTCTGATATGACTGATATGAGTCTTATCCATATACTTTTAAGCGGACGGTAAAGTTTTTGGAGACTAGTTTTTTTCCGCCTCAAATGAAAACCTTCAGCGCCTACGGGGAGGCGTTACCGCCCACATGAAGAAATACTGTGCTAAATAAATAGCACTTACAAAACATTTATTTTTGTTCGATATACGTTGACAATTGATTAACTTGCACGTGTAATTCGTCATAATTTTTAAGTTATCATCGCTCCTCAACCGGGATAGACAAACGGAGTAGCTTGGATTGTAGACACTCCCATCCCATCGCGCTCTGTTGAACGCCCCTCGTACAATGTAAAATCGACATTATTTGCCGAGGAATCGATTTGAAACAAATCGAGTTAATGTTCCGCGTCCGCTGTCTGTCTCCAACTTTTCCAACTCCACCCGCAATTAATGCGCTTCGGGAAGCTTTAACATTGTTCTGGCTTTCGAAAATCTATTATGTTGGCATTAATTATTGTTGGAAAATATTTCGCGGGATTTACCAAAGGGCCAATCCTTACAGTTTGCACGGGGCTGTGTAACTGCTGCTCCCCTTACTACCATAACACAATAATAGTCTTTATTCTCACTACATATCATATTTGTGAAAACACTCAGCAGGATTTCAAGGAGTTTTTTTTTTATTTATTTATTAAAGAAAAAGTATCCACGGTTTTACAGATTAATGTCTGCCAAACTGTAAGCCAGTTTGTCGGCAGTTAAGTCATGTACTCGTACATACGCTCGCTGACCGCAGGAAGCAGTACCCACATGCGCACGTTTCTACTACCAAAAATAAATAATAAAGATTATTTACGGTGAAAACCCTTTTTGATAAATACATCATTAAAACATACAGTTGTTGTAACAATAGTACAAAATAAAAATATTAGAAAAAACAAATTATAATTCATATTACAACCATTTGTGGTTCGGTGTAGCTACAGATAGCACGTATTACTGAGATGTGCGATTGACAATCTACTAAAAACTATGTGATTATTTTATCATTAACGTCTTCATCATTTTCATCATCAACCTGTTCTAGTCCACTACCGAACA
Organism: Parelbella ahira ahira; assembly: GCA_018244795.1. NCBI lineage: Eukaryota > Metazoa > Arthropoda > Insecta > Lepidoptera > Hesperiidae > Parelbella > Parelbella ahira. Next base: position 2,617 of record DWME01002024.1, on the reverse strand, counting down.
TAAGCATCCACTGATTACTATTTAACTCATAATTCCCACGCTGGATATTCGGGTTCAGGAATATGCTTTTTTCAGGCATCGAATAAAGGGATTTTTTTTATCAGTAAAGAGAAAATTGGGCAATTGCAATTTGTTCATTAAATCTGAAGTAACTAAATATAGGAGCCGGTTTCCCGATAACTCTATAAACCACCCTACCCACAAGTAGTGTTACTGATGCCGATACAAGTGGAACTTTTATTTGAGTGGAACTCTGAACGCGGAGACTCAGATTGGACGGAATGAGAAAGTTTCGAGTGCATAATATTGAAGTTTTATTATGTCCTGTGAAAAGATCTTTTGCTCTTATCTCCGCAACTTGGATATCGGATATCGGAGATTATTCATCCAAGTTTTCGAAAAGACTTTTAAGTGGCAGAAAAAATGTTCCCTGAACGCGAACTAGAATTTCTTTGATCTAAGCTAATCGCTCTTGAATGTGTGAGTATATTTATAATAATACAGTCAAGAAAGGTACCTACCTAATAGATGAATAAAATGCTAACAAAGGCAATATTGTCAACTGTGCTGTATTGTCAAAATGCTAAAATATTTTAAGAGATTCTTTCATTGCTATTTTCTTACCGATAGAGCGATGTTGTCACAAAGAATTATGACACAAGTATGCTATGACGACAAAAGATGACGAGTTTCATATGATGAGCACTATACACTAATGTGAGGTACGAAAGCGCTGAATACAATACAAAATTCTACAATACATTATAGCAATACCTCTAAAGTTTTAACACAAAAAGATAAACAACAGTCAAAAACAAAGCAATAAATCAATAAAAACCCATATCAAACATTGTACATAAAGTTTCTATGAACCAAAGCAAAACCTTGAGCTAGCGAGCGATAAACGAAAATCTTCAGCAACATTATTGACACAATATATGTATTTACAGAAAATGCTTAGGACCCTTAGGTTATCTCCAACATCATATGATCCTCTGATACTATATAAAATAAATAGTGGATAAAAATCCCGAAGCCTTTCAGCGGGGTCAGGTCCACAAAGTGTCCCTAAGCAAACATAAATCATGGACACCCAAAACTCTAGGCCGCTTATATAATTTAGCAGCCTTTACTTAGAGGACCCTTTTCATAAATATCCACAATTAAACTTACTTGTATATTGCTAAACAAATAATAACTAGTGTATTTTTGTTTTCGTTGGCGTCTCTACGTTGAAATTTAAAAATAAATCGTTATAAAGTACATTCATCCATCAACGTCACACTCTTGTACAATTATCAAACAGAATAGTATTTTATGAGAACATTTAAGCCACCTCCAATTATATCTACTATGAACACAAACACACATGCTTATATCTACATATAAGTGCTAATAAAGTCTCGGTTAGTCAAGTCGCAGATACCAAATTGTAGGTTACATACAACTGTCAAAACTTATAACATTTTGTTACTCCGCCAACTGTAGCACTTCGAAAACGCTCAGATACGTTGTACGCCAGAGGTTCTTGGCAAAGTCACACGAAAAGTTAGTTTCGGCCTCCAATATTTCATACAGTGCACCAAAAATAAGCAAAGTCACTCGAAAGAAGATATTTGGACGGTATGGCAAAGATAACATTACATCACATTTTATTTAAAGTAATGTCACGTAATCCTGTATCAGTTCACCGTTTACAGTATCAATAAAATGTCAAAAATTCCAAAAACCAACTTTTTTTTTATTTAATTGAAAAAAAATGTGTGTATCATCAGAATGCTCAGAATTAATAAAGGATTTGTGAATAAACTTTAATTAAATCTTTTGTTGATGAGTCAGTAAAGATGGTTGCAAACATCAAACAAGAACCAGAAAGAGATAAACAGCAAAATTAACTCTTATCGTCGAACCCTTAAATCGACAGTAGGTTGTAACACCAAATATGATTATTCGAATAAAATTGGATAAATAGTACCGAATGTCCGCCCAAAACATTTCCCCATAATATTTTCACAGAAAAATAAATAGCTCTCGAAAGAAGTAGGAAAAACAAAGACGAATAAAACGAATCACGCATCAATATCAGTCTCCAATAACGTAACCTCCGAGAAACTGTTTACTCACGGCTCGGCATAATCCTGACCGTGACTATCAATCAATCAACGGTCCGGTGAATGGGGTTAAGTGTCCGATAAAACTCCTCTTAGAAGAAATTACTGGACTACCTGCGGCTATGTTATTCGAATTCCCTTTAGCGGGTTAATAATAATTATTATTACGTGATCTCGCTAGGTCCCTCATGGAGTAAGCAGGAAGTACAGAGAACTAAAATCTCTATCTTTTCAGAACTGACCTGTTTCTTCCACATTCATTACTCTCTTCGTATAGAGATTAATAAGAGTTTTTTTTGTAGAAAATATTATGATTAATTTATTTTCCAATTACATCAATTACAGTATATTGTAAATCGTTTTCGCATGATTCATACATTACACGGCACACGGCACTGGTAGCCTAGTGGTTAAGAATTCAGCCTCTCGTTCCGGAGGTCCTGGGTTCAAATCCATGGCGCGCACCTCTTTATAAAAGTGCGTTTTAAGTTTAAATATCACTTGCT
>DWME01002023.1:0-22323 GCA_018244795.1 Parelbella ahira ahira | reverse complement strand
AGCGGCTATCGGTTCTGCGACAGATGTGACCAGCCCACTGCCACTTCAGCTTGCTAATCCTTTGAGCTATGTCGATATCTTTGATTCTTCACGTTTTGTTGTTCACTAAGATCCCATTCAATTCGAATGATTTAGCTTTACTTGATTGTATTCCTAAATATAAACAAGAACAAACTAAAAAAATGAACGAAAAGAATCAGTTACTTAAGTCCACATCAAGGACAAGCGAGCCCCTCTCTATCTTACCTACAATTCAAGATTAAGGTATAACAACGTTATTCTTATAATAATAATAAATCATCTATTCATAATAAGAGATATTGGCAATATTTACGAATGTTACGGGAACTTTTTTTTCCACTTAGAATAAATTCTAAAATTTAAACGTCGTCTAATGAAAAAGCTATTCTAGTGAACAGCCAATAATACGACGTCCGCCTTAATCGATATCGTACGATGATAATATTAATAATAATAGTTTTAATAAACAGACGAACAGTCAAAATATATCACCAACGTACACGTTCATACACGCTACTTTTATATTACATAGAAAAACTATCATTTCAGCGACGGCGTTGCAATCATAAAAAATTGTAAGTACACAAGACATTATTATCGGGTACAATAAAAAATATTTCTTTAAAAAGAAAATAATAAAAAAAAAACAAAATCCGAATAATATTTCCTATCACAGTAGCAAGAGCATTCCGCCCGTCGATGGCAACCCAAATATATTATAACACCGTAAATTCGCCCGCCCCCGCCCCGCCGCCCGCCGGGCCGCAGGTGTATAGTACAAAAATATTCTCTCTCAGCGCCACGATTCGATGTTGCCACATAAATAGTATATCCCGTCCGCTGCGAGCCGGCAGCAGGTGCGCGAGTGGCCCGCCCGCCCTGCGGCAGCTCCGCCCGTACCTTACAGCTAGCGGTGGGCGGGCGCATGCTACTCGCCCGTGTCCACCCAGCTGGCCTCCTCCGCTATTCGGTCCATGCAGTTGCACAGGAACTGGTACTGGAAGGGAACATTACAGCACCGTTATTGTTATGAACATGAAAATGCATGGATTCCAGTGTTTATTTAGTTCCAGATTAAAAAGTGCAGGTAAAACAAATTAAATTTTTGCTATGGCGTATATTTGATTGACAAAAATATTTATCTGACAACATCCTTTGTCCTACTGCAAGGGTAAGTGATAACTTGAAACTTAAGGTCTTTAAATTAAAATCCGTAAAATAACATCACATCTGTATTTTCTCGTAGGACTAGACAAAGGAAGGGTACTACCTTCTAGGTGTCGATAGATTACAAAATACATAGTTCAGTCTGGCTAGGAATGGCTGCAAGTGCTCGCTCCCCATGGGTAGAGGCATAGGCGCTGCGAGAGGTCTTACTCTGTGATTTCCAACAGCATGCCCAACATGGAGGTTATAGGTAAATACCCCTCAAGGAATGCCAACATCCAGCAGTGGATTTGTACAGGCTTTTAACGTAACGTGAATTAATTATTTTAAAAGTACGCAAAAATAATTTTAATTAGGCTGACGCGGTTGAGTCATCGCGCTCGAGCCTCCCACATCCAAAGTTTGACCGTGAGCAAGTGAGAATATATAAGGTGTGCAGGGTGAAGGGAGGGCACTGACGTAGGGCGTGTAGATCGTGAGGCGGTCGGGGCGGTCGCGGTCGGCGCGGCGGTAGAGCAGGCGCGCCGCGGCCGCCTCGTCGTCGGCGCGCCACTCGCGGACGTCGCCCCAGGGCACGAGGCGCGCGGCGGGCGGCGCGGCGGGCGCGGGCGGCGCGGGCGGCGAGTCGTCGCGCGCGGCCGCCAGCCGCAGCCCGGCCCAGCCCACGGCCAGCGCCAGCGCGTGCGGCGCGCGGCCCTCGCAGCGCGCCGGCGGGAAGGCCACGTCGCCGTAGCCGGGCAGCGCGCGCGCCAACGCCAGGTAGTCGGCGGCGCGCCGCACCTCCTGCAGCGCCTTCAGCTGGTACAGCCGCGCGCCCGCCGCGCACACGCCGCGGTTCACGTCCTCCACCGCCTGCCCGAGCGCACACATACGTACATGTACAAGTCGTACACGCGATTTCTGAACCTGCCTACCGTCCAGCTGTTCCACTGCACTGTTCGATGCTAAGCATTAATAATTAAACCAAACTTAACGGTCAGTAAGGTAATAAAATCAAAAATTCTGCCTCTACTACACCCTACCTGCTATATTAACAAGTGATCATCACATGTACCATAAAAACATATCCCATGAAAGCCTTGAACGATAATATGTATATGAAACAGTGAATCCACATGATACCGGAAATATCTAGTACAATACATCTACACAGAGTAATCTAATAGCAACATACTAATCAAATTATCTAACAACTCTAATGAATGTATTTCCTATCTAGACCTTAAACTTATAACTAACTTACATACTCAGTACCATGAACAACATTTACACATAAAACATGGTCTTTCATTTAAGTTTCAAATATGTAGTATTTGTAGAATTAATAATATTTGTAATTATGTAATTTCAAAGGTATTTATAATTATAAAGAAATCACGCAATTCTGAAGAATTCTTATAATAATATCAATGAAAGAATCAAAAAAGGTGTGTAATACACTACCTGCCAGAAAACAAAAGCATGTGCTTTGGGGTCCTCCTTGACCATGGACACCTCCCGCTGCGGGTTGAACAGCCACTTGCGCACCGACAGGCAGCTGCTGGACGCCGTTGAGTAGTTTTGGATATATAGCGAGTGCGGACACTCGTTCGGTTGAAGTTTGCGCTCTGAAATGATCATTTACAATTAGACTGCTGCGATAAAGAAAACCTATGACAACCATATCACAGACATATACTCTTAATTGTATATGAAACCTGGCAAATAAATATTTGATCCTATATATTCTCTATCCCCTTGGAATATTTCCAACAGCCCGAGGAGTGATCAATATGTTACCAGTTTCAAAGGAAATCTCTTTATGCCCCTTTCTTGAAGAGCCACATTGTCATTGCTCAGGAAAAAGCAGAAAAGAAGAGTTACATTTATTTGCAATATAGACATATCCTCAAACGCATTAAAAGTTTAGATCTCTAGACTAAAAGTAGAAAAACTCACCAAAATTGTACTCGACAATTTCGAAAAGATAGAAATACTTCTGGACAGCCTTGGAGAGACCAATCTTCTCGCACACTGCTCTATAAACATCATCAGCGTTCGTTGATTTCAGTACGGATACCGTCACGACTTCTTTGTCGGGGAGCAACACCTTGAGGTCCACAGGTGATGGGTTGGAGGAGTCATCAGAGTCTGTGAGGAACTCTTGTACGGCGTCTGATTCAGCTATTACTCGAACTGCGCATACCTAGGAACACAGGAAAGGCTACAGAGCATTTTCTTAAATAGGCTATATTTATGGTCTAATAACATTATTTGTTCTAAAATGTATACTTAGCTGAATAAGCAATAGAAAAAGTAGACAGTGTTTTTTTTGTATTATGAGCGATGGTACACACATACATACATACATACATAGAGCACTAATTAAAAATATATTGCAATACCTTTTCTAAATACTGTTCAAGTCCTCTTCTTCTCGCATCTAATTGCTGTTCACTTAATGTAAATGGCCATTTTCCAGGTAATTTTGGGAAGTTGAAGCCTGGAAAATTAATATGTTAAACAATTACATTATAAAATCATTATTTTATTACCATTTTTTATTAATGAACGCAAATTTAAGTATTCCCAAACCCTTATGTTAAGTCAAATCCAAATATGAATATCCTTGAATATGATCCAAATAAAACAAATGAATCCTATGACCGCCACAAGTATTATACAAAGCAATTTAAGGTATTTAAATTGAGCTCAGTGAAAACATTTATATTCAGATTATGCAACAGTTTTTGACAGTGGTCTTCACCTGAAGTAAAACTGCAAATCTATGCTTATATTTTTGCATATTATGCAATGTAAAAAAGATGTTCTTCAGTCTGCAATTAAGACATTGAAACTTGCAGATACCATGCACATTGAATCTTCTGTAATCTCCAATAGACCTAACATGAGATTACTCACAAATGTTTTATATAACCCTTAAGCGTTATTTCGGTACACTTCATGTAGTATTGTTGTTTCTCATGTGTCACAACCAAATCATCACTCTCTGAATTGAAACAAAGCAACACTACATTTGCTGCTTACTGTGATATCTACAAAGAAAAGTATCCAAAGAGACAATATATATCCAGGGTAAAACCGATTTAAAGAAGTTTCTCTCACTCACCAAGAAATTCCTTCCTCAGCTGCTGATGCAGCGCAGCGAACTCCCTGTAGCGCCGACTGCACAGATGCCTGCCCGCCATGTGTACGTTGAAGGCCACGTAGGAGCGGCCTGTGTTCCTCTCCATGACCACGCGATAGTCCGGCACGGACACCGGCAGGGAGCGCTTGTCCGTGTAGTCGTAGCGCTGGTACACGGTGGCGCGCGAGTTTGCCGCGCCCCCAATCACGCCCACCGGCGCAGTGCCGTCGTCGGATGGCTCCAGCCGCTCTGCTTCCTAACGCATCAGGTTCCAACATGAGACGAATTCAAGAATATGTCACGATATTTAAATATATATTTTAGTTTCTTTTTATATAAGTAGATAATGGTTCCATATTCGGGCCTCAGACTATAGCCAAGTCAAAATTTCTTATCATATTTGATTTTTCAGGAATGTAGAAGCAAAGAATGTCTGTCAGGATCATAGCAAGCGGAAATCCTTAGCCTCTGCCTGTCTCTATGGTAAATAGAGGGGACATATTATTATTACACATATTAGGTAGATGTATCTGCTCATAAACGTCTCAACCAATCATCACGATCGTCAACTTTTTAAATTGCAACGTAATTTCAGATAAGTAGCATTGTCATTTTGGAAGCTGTAAATGATTGCCTTAAAATATTACTACCATGGTACCCAATTATAATAAAAATTACACTGTGGCCAGTTGTTTACGATGTTCATTAGACGTATATATGGTTGATGTAATGAAAAAATATGAAAATCCACCTTCTGTGTGACAGAGATGACGGTCAACGTTAGACAGTCGCCGCCCGACTTGATGAGGTCTACCACCTGCTTGTGTGTGGCCCCTTCCACGTTCACGCCATTGCTGGAACAAACAAGCATTATAATTAATATTTAAAGATATTTGGTAACAATTTACATTACTAGAATTTCACTATCATATTATTCAAATCCAAAAACTCTTCAATATAAATAAATTTATCATTTTTTTCACGTGCGATTGTGATGTAATATGGCCATGAAGTTGAAGAATGAATTTAAAGCGCGTGTGACGCGGTGTCATCAGATCAGAAAAACATCTTATCGGATTCATATTAAGGTTACCTGAAAAGAATCCAACACATTTTTCCCAGTTTCTTCTACTTTTCGTACCAAGTACTTACCTGTTAAAAAAATAACTTTGGCAGGACTTTGCTGTATTCCATGATTTACGGGTAACAACTACCTGCCTCACAAATCGGAATACCTACCGATTCGAACAGAGCATTGATAAGATCATCAACATACAACTGACCGAACATTCTGGAATGTTTAGAAAAGCATAAGATTCGAACTTAACGCTTTTATCATTATGGATGCAATAAAATTGTCAGGAGACAAAAGAACTGGTATTAATTGAGTCGCACGCGTCTCCTTACCCAGCAATCGCCGCCAGCGCCTGCCCAGGCGCCTCCAAATCGTATATTTCAAAGCCGCTGTCGGTGCAATAATAGAAGCAGTAACGAAACTCCCCAGCGCCGCCCCTCTGGACCGACATGTTGCCCAACGTCTTGTCGCGCACAACATTGACACCGAAATGGTACACCGCACTGACCTCACATCCGAACCTTTGTATTCCATATGTTGGCGAGACTTCGCTAACACTCGCGGACTATGAACGTACTCACGGCACTCGGAAACCGTATGAGGCTACACGCCTCACATGGCAAAGCTGTTTCGGGCAACCCAAGCCAAAACCACAATATTAATCACACTTAGCAAACTGAAACGGGTTTTATTTAATAATTAATTCTAGTCAATTTCCCTCATCAAGATAACATACTACGAAGTTATCACTACGTGATCATACAATCACCCGTTCAGCCATCCATCTACGAGCAGAGGCACTTCGCGCGAACAGATTTCTTCCACTTCCCGTAACGGACAATGAACAACGTAAAATTACTACTGTGGACTTCAATGTAGCGATTCCTTTGTTCGAGCGGATGTAGGTATGCGACGACGATGAAAAGCGACGGAGACGAGCGAGAGAGCCCAATAGACGTGTTATAATGACGATCATTTGCCGGCGATCATTAAACGCGCGTTAGCAATTTACTAAACAAACATATCTATTTATTGATAGAGCCCCGTTATTGCGACGTTACCAATCGAGATTGACGATGTGCGCGTTAATGTTATTTGATTCGTACTATTCATTTTATTAATGGAGTTGTACGTATGTTATGAATCTAATTAGGGTACGTTATGGAGATTATGCAATACTCAAAAATTTGCACGTATTATAAGACACTCTTGGTAAATATAATACAATATGATACGGCCACGAGCTTTCGGTGTGTAACATCATTTAAGTATGTTGTAGTCAATCTTACGTTTATCGATCCTGGGAAACCGTTTCATCTGTTAATCATGTTAAATCATCTTCATCGTCATCGTCCTCATGCTCGTCCTTATAAGCAGCATAAGTTTAAAGTTCCACCATAGGATAACGGTCTTCTTTAATGAAAAAGTTCTGTATCATAATCTACTAGGCTGCTTAAGTATGGACGTTGGCAGAGTTCACCAACATTAGAGAACATTATGGAGAGCTCGAAAAATTGGGGACCGTTCAAAAATATACAGGCTTAAAGTGCAGTGCAAGTTAGCAGACAATGAACGATGTACAAACATGTAAAAATAACAATTCTTGTGCAGTGTCTGCCTGGCGCCTACACGACCGACGTACCTACAAACCCACTGTAGATTTGGCACACCTTGAACAATCAGAAAGCTATCCATGTTTATTGATTAATCCCTTCACCATGTTGCCAGTCGACGGGGTAAGGGAAAACACTACATGAACATGGCGATTTTATGTGGATTAATAAAAATATCACACAAATCGAATGTTAACTATTTGTTTGATACTCAGTTATATCGAGCACAATGCCGAGCAACGCATATTATATTTTGTAAAGGTGATTTCATAAAAAAATTTATATATCAGTTGAAAAGTATCATTAAAAAGCCAAAACTGGAAGAGTGCATTGAATATGCTTATACAACGGACAGAAACAAATGTAACGCACACATACAAACTATAGGCATTGTACTACAAAATCGTAATAAATTTGACACTTGACAGTATTGCACAGCAACAAACCAATCCATTCCTGTTAAAGTCATTATAATCACGAGAATTGTATCGAATGGTGAAATATAAACGGGAGTATCACGTGTCATAGTACTGATAACTATATAAGTGGGACAGCAGACGATTTAGAGCGTTGTGGGGCATTATTTACACTCATTAGGGCTGCACGCTTAATAAGGGCATTGGGGTCTGGAAGGTCATCACCACCAGATATAACTGGCCACGCAAACTGCACTGTGGGAGTCTCCCCCCGTTTATCGACTCCGGACTGAGTCCTCCTAGTCTGTTCATTACACTTTATATCATTTATTCAAAATATAACATTGGGTAGTAGTTGTGATATGAAAGTTTTTTTTTTTGGTACTAAGATATCCTAGTTAAGGACGTCTTTTATAATTACGATCTAGCCTAACATGACTAATAAGTAATTTTATTTTAACTTAATTTGGTTGGTAGAGTATAACTAAGAATGTGTCCATTAACACTTTTCTTGTCTCTATTAAGGGGAAGACTTTGTTCTTGTGTTCTCTTATGTGACATGTGTCATGAAATATTATTTAGTTCTAAGAAATAGCAATTCATTTAGAACCTTTTTAACTTTTGTACTCAAGGGCGTAATAAAGTAGAAGTCAGCAGTCACAATTGACCACAGCCACCCATACAATTGACCTAGAATATGACAGTAGTAATAGGACACATTCGAGTCTTTTAAGTCTAGTGGCGATAAGTTAGAATATATTTGATGAGATTAGAATTACAATGTGATGATACAAGAATTCTGTGGTGTAGTATAATTATGTTCAACATAAGATGTCCTGTACATCTCTGTCTGCACATCATTACAACTCATTACATTAAGAAATGTCACCTGTCTGTGACTTGTAACAGCAAAGCCACATTGTATATTTAATGACAGAGAAATAAGACTATCATATACCAACTATATGGTAATCTTATTTCTTTGATACATATATTGTTTCATGGCATATGGGAATATCATTCAGTTTCATGCAGTGGTTCAGTGATAATAAATGAGGGATGTCTGTCTATATATGCATTTATCACTTTCTGTACATGTTGGAACTATGTTTGTGCTGTTTCTATTATAGTATGTGATATAAATAACAATATATTCACTTATTCATGTTATCTCAGAGGGATATTGTATTTTCAAATGAAATAGGCTGTCTCGAAAATGTAGGTCTCGTATACTAAAAAGCATCTTGATTATATTTGTTTATACTGCTTTATCACAATGAAACTGTATTGTAATACAACATAGAAGGCACCAGACAAGAAAATAATCCACTACAATGGGTATGTATGGGTATAAGGACATTGTATGATATCAATGTAACCTTTATTGGTGTATATTTAAAGTTACCGAGATATAACCATGAATTGAAAATTATTAAAGCGATCCAACTAAAAAAATACAACTATAAAAAATACAACTAGTATTATTTTGTAACCCTTCCATTTAAAGATTTTAGTGTGTATAATATTTTTATTCATTGCTATGACAAAACAACAGTGTGCAAAGTATACTGCCTAAAAACAAACAATATCACTATGCTGAAACAAACAATAATAGTTAATAATTTACCTGCTGTCAATACGTCTATAAAAAATCAGATGCAATTACACAATACTAGTAATGAGAAACTGTGTTGTATCACAACATTAATGTACCAATCAGTTAAATGTGTGAAAATCTATGGGAAAACATAACAAATGTATCATTTGCTATACCCTGAATACTTAACTACACTGAACCGTCACCATGTGATGGTGGAACCAGTACACATTGCTTAGTTTGATAGTGAACCAGATATTCTGTGATGTGTGGCAAGTTATTATGTATAAAAAATAGACATGATTCTGTATATGCTAGTACCATTACATTGAAAGTTATTGTATGATATTAAAAGGCAATTACCCAAAATTTAAACTCCTTTCTTATAGTTCTGATATTGACCATAACATCAGGCATACTTGTATATGGAAAAAAAAGGTTATTTTACATACAATAGTCTTAACTAAAGCCCCTCTAGTACAGTTGAATGCCATTATGTATTGGTGTCAAGGATTCATAGGAAACCCGACAAATGTTGTACAGACCTACTAACTACTTTATGACATAGAAATGTGAGTCTTAAACGACTGTTCATAAGTTCTATTTTGTATCGAACATTTCTTGAACTAGGCAAAAACACTCATAAAATATTTGTTCCATTTAAAATAACAGTTAAATTCTGAGCTTTACCTAAAAGCTGGTAACTTTTTACAAATGCGACTTTAGCAACTTTTTGTACAGTATTTACACTTACACCAAAAACAATGTAACATCACATCTGTAATCCCTGAAGAGATAGGCAAAGGAGTGTAGTACACTGCCATGTTTGATCGGTTTTGTTTACCTCCCACTAAGAAATAGGTAGTGAGCATACTGTGTAGCATCAGTGTACTGTGATGCATTAAAATTACATCTGTGTGTGCCTATTTACAACAAATGTTGCCCCTAAGGCTACATTAAATCTTATCTGCTTACTCTCTCTTAAAAAAATACTGTATATAACACAACACTAATTAACATGGATTAAAAATGGATATTAACGTTTTAAATGGATCAGTTAGAAACCTTATAAAAACATCATATCAGTCCCAAATTCATAGGTGGTTACAGATTAAAGGATATTGTTTAATTGTATACATTGGGACCTATACAATTTATCATTATGCTAACAAGATAATATGAGACTGACCGTTGTGTTTTGTCAAAAATTCATTATTCCACAACAACAAGGAAACATTATTATCTAGCTATAATTATTATACTCAAGAAAGTAAATATTTTAAAATATCCTTTGAATATTTGTGAAAAAAAATTTTCAATGTTTAAACCAAACCTTCAATCAAATTCAGATGACACACTACAATCAATCATTTTTTTAAAAATAAATATTTCAGGACAGCTCACACAGTGATCTGGATCCCAAAATGGCAGAGCCTGTGTAGTGGAATCCAGGTGGCTGATAAACAGAACATGTATGTACATATAATTATATAAATGTATTTTAAACCTTAACAAACACTTGTACTAATCACACAAAAACTTGTCGTAGGTGGGAACTGAACCCACCACCCACAGCTCAGTAGTCAGGGTCACTAACCACTTTACCAATGGACTAGTTAAAAATAACATGTTATAAGATTTAACCTACCAAAACCTTTTTTTACATAATATTTATCTTTAAAAGATAATCTCACTTGAAGAAGCTATTCCAGTTGGGTAAAATATTTACCCAGATAAAAACCAACCTGCTAACAGCTGCAGCCCAATATATGCTTGATTCCCATGGTTTAGAACTATACCAATTCTTTTACATCACAGATGGTTTAGTGTTTGTAGGAAAATATTACTCTTCAACTAGCCACTTTGTCAGTGAGAGAGATTGTGAGATAAACTTTGAAAGACAATAAGACACAATTTGCACGTTAGTTGATGGACATAAAATTCAATTAGCTATTAAAATGAAAATATATGATGTGATGGTTTCCTTTGACTGTGCACTAGAGGGAATTCAGCCTAATAATAAATAATGACATTATTATTATGATTCAAATATGGTTGTCTGAAGTCTTACCGACCAATGCACACTTACATGTAATATATATATACATCGCTATTCCTGAACATATTAATAAATGGTCCTCAGGTCACAAAGATTTGGTAGTGATGGAGTAGATAAATTCAAATTCTAGACACTGAGAGTTCTGTAATATTTAAGGGTAGTCATATGTTCTTGTTATTACTATAATGTTTAATTCCAACTCATTAAGTCTCAAACCAATTCACTCAGGGGAAGTTCAAACCAGTTAATATTTTACTGTAGGTGTATTGTACATGTTAAGTGGAATCTGTTAGATTATATCTAGCATATTTATAGGTGAAACTACTCTGGTTCTATAAAAAAAATATTGCAACGATAGTGTACAATGGATTGCAACAAAATGCATGAAAAAACAAAAAAAACGTATTTGCACAAGACACTTTTGTATTACAAAACGATTTTGCAAAACTGGTTCTAATGAGTCAACTTGTAAATACGGTGTCAAATTTCGTCGGTTCTCCGACTAAATACTCATTAACTATACAGGTAACGACCATGGGTAACAAAAAAGGAGCGACTGAAACGCTGGTTCGGTGACAGGACGATTTTGTAATTATGTAATAAAAGGTCCATATGGAATACTTACACTTCGAGAATCCTATCTCCCTTCCTGATGCCGGCTTGCTCCGCCGCGCCCTGCTCTAAAACAGCGCTGACGTGCTGCAAGGGAGCATAAAGTTCCCCATTTATGGATCTTAACTGCCCACCCTCAGACACTTGACCCCGGACGTTAAAACCGAAGCCAGTCTCCGTTTTATATATAGTAACGCGACGGGGCCCATTGCTGGCCACTGGACCCTTATTATTTTTATCGGGCCGAATAACACTGTTATTATCGGTTTCTGTCTCGGCCATTTTGAACGATTTTGAGCACAGATTACAGATGATAGCTGAGAATGTCGATGACCGTACATTGGTGCACAGGTTATAAACAAATATCTTTTGTCAAAGACAACCAAAAAGGAACAAATTTAATTTCTATTGTTTGCAAAGAAAGGCGATGTAGTCTGTGGTTATCAAATATGATCAAGTATTGAAAGTACTTAAATGAAATTAACAAAAATATTCCTAACAAATATTCTATAAAGTAACACAAATAGGTAAATCGAAACAATTTTTTTGTTTTTAACTTTTTGATTTTGAAAATAATGACAGTCTTTAACTAAAAAAATACTTGAAACACACATTATATACCTTAGACACGAATGTCCAACATTTCCATCTGAAACAGGTTTTAAATAACATCTTTTATAATCTTTCAATCTAAAGCCTATAGAAATACAATAGATCATAGCTTTTAATTTAAGCATTAACGAGTTGAGGGCGGAATATTCAAAATAGAAATTATGTACTTAGTCAACACCTCGTATTTAGACTAATATTTTATTAATATTGTTGATGTTCTATCTTTCATAGGTATTCATAATGATTTACTCCTTATTATCAACACATTAAACAGTCTTAAGAACATCAATATAAAATAACTTATTTCTCATCATCATTATCAGCCTACTCCCATCCATTGCTGGACATAGGCTTGTCCAATATCACGCCACCGAGCTCAATTTTCAGCTCTTCGAATGCAACCGCTGGCAGCCACTTCATTTCTTTACGAACACAAAACGTTTATTTGCAAGAACGAAAGCTCTCCGATAGATACTTATGTATTCACTCCTTCACACACGTTTTTCTAAATATTATAAATGGGTATCAAAAAAAAGATAACTGTTAATTAGTAATTTCTAGTACTTTATATAATAAGTCAATATTTGTTTACAATAATCTGATTTTAAAGAACCAATATTCAATATCTCTCATTCGATTATAAATGGACTGACAAACTATTATTTTTTTAAGTATGCGTTTATAACCATATTATGTGCGCTGAGCAATTTACACACATTACTCTACTGATCAAATCAGATTTAAAGAATTGGTTAAATTGAAGCACTCTATCAACCCAAATATAAATTTGAATTCTAAAAAAGGCTCTAATATTAATGTAAGAATTCTAAAGGTAACGCCATCTGCACTAAATGTTTCAATGACTTTTCATTCGTTCATTCCATAGAGTAGAAACACTATTCATTCGCTCGCAAATTTATATGGCAAAAGTACCTACCGAAACAACGTGGTAGACCGTAGAAGAAAATTCTCACACATCAAAATCAGCTGTGAACATCAGTATGGCCGCTCAAATAGTCCTAAAATAAAATTGTTCTGTAAAAAAATTACACAAAAAAAGTAACAGGAAAGTGCAGTTTTCGTGATTACGGGCTAGCTCGTGTTTTTTATTATCGAATAGTGTCGGTTTTATTGACTAAAAGTGTTGCGTCATGACAGTGTACCTCTCACTGACAAACAAATACAATAAAAATTGCTAACTCGAAAATACGATTCGTTTCTTTTTTAATTTCGCTCGTGTTTCGCTCCGTCAGGTTGTGGGCTGATGTGAATCGTGTTGTGTATGGATAATTCTGAACAATGAGCAGCGTAAGACTGAGTTTCGTTTCCGTTGGGAGGATTGCAGTAAGACATTCTCAGTTGACTTCAGGTAAGTGGTATACATGCTTTGTTGATACTATTACAGAAGTTGGACGTGGTCCAACGACGTATGTCGCAGTTGACTACAATGTTAACGATGTTTGATAACAGAACGTCATAGCTTTATCTACGTATATTTAATTTACTTAACGCGTGCAAATGTCATACGATATTTGGCGAATAATGCTAGTGTGCGCTATGGCTGGAAACAATTCTTGTACACTCAGTTTTTTACATTTTACTTCCATTAAATGCATTTTGTTTAGCATAATTTTCCCGGTAATTTCATTATTCCTCACAAATTTTACCAGTAGTTAGATGTCGGTTTTCACAGGATTGTCTTAACAACCACAGTTTTGAAGATATCTTTTTAAAAAGTCCTTACTTTCTCTATGATCAAAATGTCGAAATGATTGTTTTTTTTAAGAAACAAAATCTGTCATTGAATACATATTGCCACTGTAATATTGTGGATATCAATGTATATTAGCAGTGATAGCCTATTGGTTAAGGATTCAGCCTCTCACTCCGGGGGGATGCTGGATTCAAATCCATGGTGCACTTCTTTACAAATGTGTGGTTTAAGTTTAAATATCACTTAGTAACAGTGGAGGGAAACATCAGGAGGAAAACTGCACACCATAAAATTTATAAATAAAAATAATTGTAAGGTGTATGAAGTCTGTTAACCCACACTTGACTGGAGTGGCAGACTATCACCTTAAACCTGTCAATATGAACGAGATCCATGTTCTTTCAGTCAACTGATAAATGGATTGATTATTATATTATATGTAGGTATATTAGTAGTATTATTCAATTTTTTATAAGTTATTTTTTATAATATTGATTTGGCCCATGTGTGTTGCCAACTGCTGGTCATAGGCCTCTCCCAATGAGCGCCATCACACCCTGTCTTATGTCCAGCAGTGGACTGAGATAGGCTGATGATGTGATGTGTTTTGCCAAACTAGACATAAAACAACCTTCTATAATTTCAGTTTAATGACAAGGCTATTACCATTAAATATGGAGTTTCACATTGAAATTAGCTTTAATGTGTGTTTGATTCTAAAAGTTTGTTGAATTGAATAACATATTAAATTAAATATCACATGCCAACAGTGAAAAAAACATTGTGAGGAAACCTGTATATAAGTAGTCTATAAGTAGTCAACATTTATCTAAATTTTTAAATTTGCCTGTCCAGAGTTATAAAAAACTATTTAAAAGTAACACATAACATCACACCTGTCCACCACCATTTTATCAGATAACTAAAGTGTGAGATTGTACTACACTCCTCTGAGTACCTCTTCAGGAACATAAGTTTAAGCCACCATGAAATAGGTGGTGAGCCTATTGCCATACACTAAGCATTAATCCACACTCTGAGTCACTACTAAAACATAACATCACACCTGTGATCCCCGAAGGGGTAGGCAGAGGAGTGTTACGTAGTACACTCCCATGTTTCACCAGTTACTTTTAAGTTCCATGGAACAGGTGGTGAGGCTATTGCCATACACCGGGCACGATTCCAGACTTCGAGTCAATACTAGAAATTCTTAATTAGAAAAATCCAATATCACCCGACCCGGGATTTGAACCCAGGACCTCCCGATCGGTAGCCGCCCTTGCAACCACTCGACCAACGAGGCAGTCACTACTAGAGATTCTAAATTAGAAAAATTCTATAGTACTTGACCCGGGATTTGAATGCAGGACTTCCCGAGTGGCAGTCGCTCTTGCAACCACTTGACCAACAAGGCTGTCAAATATGTAACTAACATTTGTAATGTGATCCAGGCCGAAATATTTTTTGATATAATTAGTGATATTTAATTATAATGACAATTGGGAATGACTGTTTTCATATTCACTTTCATCATCATTCATCATTGAATTCCTTGGCTGGTTTTCATCCAAGATGCTGTCAGTGCAATTATACATAATAGTACACTAATTTTTGAATGTAAGTGCATATAGATTTGGCAGCAGTTTTAGAACAAAACAGTTATCACCTGACATCATCTTACATAGGTACATTGCTTTACTTGATATCATCATCGTCAACCCTGTCGTTCGAATTTATTTTTCACTGATTGTTAACACTTTACTGACTTGTAAAAAGTTAACTCGTCATTTCATACCACGACATTGCTGACAAGTTAACTCATCATTCCACTTGCATTATCTATTTCAATATATGACACTCAGGGCGATATATAATATTGCAGAAACTGGGTTTGTCTTGTTTAGGTTATAAAGTGTATATTCCAAAAAAATTACTTTTCTTGGTATTTAGGTTTGTATCACAAAATTAACTATAATTGCAAAAATTTCAAAGATGGCGTAACATATTTGCTAAGAACTTTACATTGAATTATATGTGGATACTTTATCTGATTGTGTGAGTGATTTCGAAATAAATTGTAGTAATTCAGTAAGTGATGAATCTTGACATTATACCCCCAAAACAGCAAAAAATACATATTATAGAATCTGTTAGTGAAAGTGGTTTTTAAGATTGGAATGAAAATTACATTACACCTTTGGAGGGTTATTCAAATATTTCGGATGTAACTGTTTTTATTATTGATTTATTTAGAATGTTTTCCTCTCATATTCAATTACAAAATAATAGCCAGTGACATGTCATAGTTTCTGTGTATTATTTCTGGTCAACAAAGTGTTAATATAAATTCTACATAACAATAAAGTATTTTCCTACAATTAGCAAATAAGCATATTCACATACATATCATTTCGTTAATATGAAAGTTACGTAGAGTATTTAAAACGTAACATAATGATAATAATAAAAAAAAACCAATAACAATATTTATAAAAACAAAAGTTCATTTATTATAAAATATCTTTGTGAGGCATGGTTCATTTGTCATTAGTATTATAAATTTCCTCTATATATTGTTCCTCATTTCCTCAATATATTGTTTTCATGGAATAATGAATGTGTAAATTTTGATAACAATTAAGCATAAAAAAATGTTGCTTTTATTCATATTGTAATTCCTCCTTACCCAATAACATTGGTTTTTTTTTCACACATTGTATTCAAAATATAATGTATATGTAAATGTTATTAAAGGGTTTCTTCAATTTTGTTATTGTTATGGTATCATTTCACCAGGTACCTTTTGGGTTCGCAGAGAGCAACAGGTGCTGAATACCTTTGTATAAATTATGATCCTTTATTGGATTGTTATCTGCTGTTAGTCATATGGGTTGGAAGAAGTAAATATGTGATTCTTAAAGTGAGAAGGTGATACACCATTACTTATATTTATAGATACCTAGTTTGTATGTATTTTACCAGTCTAATGTCTGTTGACATAGATTGTATTATCTCCAATGACATCTGCAATAGGAGTCGCTAGACGGTCTATTTTGTGCAACAGATGTGATTGGAATAAAACGAGACTAAATTTAACTGGCATAAAATATGTACATATGTGTCGTGTTTTACATAATGACATTGCCATGTCAGGCATGTAATGGCACCAATTTAAGGTCAACCCTCACTATCAACAAATTTAGATTAATATGTGACTTCTAGCAAATCTCAAATCTTAAAATAGCTGCCTTCTACTTTTGGGTGTAGGTTGTGCAACCCACAAATTCCTTGTTATGTGGAGAATCAATTTTAAGCTGTGATTTAGTAACTTTAATTAAAAACATCAAACACATTTTTAGCTTTCTGACTTTCAAAAGTACCATTTTATTTAATCCAGCCCCTATGAATTATATTGATATCACCTGTTAGACAGTGGTCAGGTGCATAATGAGCAAACCTTTAAAAAAACAGCAAAAAAAACCAAAGGATTCTATGTATATCATGCAGTTAAAGCATTCACTACGTGATAAACTACATAATGCACAAATGTTATCCATAGTGTTGTTTTAGTACAGACGAGCGAATGAATCGTCTTGTCATTCGTCGTTCGTTTGCTTTGATTGTAGGCGCGATAATGTCTCAAATAATATTATCAATATTATGGATAACCTCTATTTTGCCATGCTATATGACTATGAATTGATACTCCTCTTGGCTAGTCTTATAAGATTGGGCATTTTACCAATAGCAGGGCGTCTGACACGTGTCGATTCTCAGTAATGTTGTTGAATTGTCTAATTATATGATTCGTGATACGTTGTTATGCATTTTTTCACTGCAGTGACCGAATCATAGGATGTATATAATATACTGTCTCCTATAATCACTTCCAAGTAATGCCTACGCATATTCTATGGTGAAAATAATAATAATATTTTTGACGTCACTGACCTAAAATAGAATATGTCAAGAATCTTATTTTATCTTATAGAATCTTGTTTAATCTTAGCTAACGAATAATAATAATATCAACACTCAATTGGATAGGCTTTGGGCTTGCATCCGTTATTGTCCTTGCCTTCATCTTTGTCATTGCTACATAAGGTTATTGTCATACCCACAACAGACGACAATAATTAAATTCGTCATTAAAATCTGTGCCTACGAGAGAATTGAACATAGAGCTTCTATGACCTCTGTGCAATATGTCTGTACTTCAAACAATTAATTAAATATTTTAAATTTAGAACCCTCATGCAATATTCTTGCACTTAAAACTAATCTATTGTACTGTTACTTTGTGTTTTACACTATTTAACGTTTACAAATTATTTAGTTAACAAGGATGCAGCTGTAACGATGATTCGTTTTAGCGGAATAAAAATACTAGCAAAACAGTTTTTGTTGAATGAATCTATTGCCCTTGAGTTGCCTTAATTAATTACAATAACAGTGAATAGGTAAGCCAGAAATGTTTAGGCGTCGCTTGAGGCAAGAAGTTGGTTAATAATATTATTAGCTGGTGTTGTGGATGAGAAAGCAGAGATTTCGGAGCACGGCTTATTCTTCTTTCTATTTCCGTGAGCTCTGTCTTTTTCCCATAAAAGCAAGAGGATAAAAATGTCAAATATTAACATACTCATACGTACATATCTTTACGCCAGGTCTCTTGTGGGTTAGGCAGAGAGTAATGAAACACTCATACAACTAAAAATAATTGAGGCTTCTGTATTTTATGACAGGTCAGGTGGTTTCAATGCAAAAATAAATCGAATTCTTAACAAGAATACTGCTAATTAGGAAATAATTATTTATTAAAGATCGATTAATAGTACAGGTCTACTATAATTCATTGAATAGGTACATATCTTTCTTTTACCTTGTTGATCCATTCTACGTAAATCGTTTCGTTTATTTTTACTTCCATTTAATTATCGCTTGTTTTCAAATTAGTTAGATTTACGAACGGATTATTCCATCTTGTATATTGTTTTATTATTTTACGATAATTATTTTTAGGGCTTGTGAATAAAAAATGTGAAGGAAAAGCTTCATGATTTCTTTGTCTGTATTTTTAATTTTATCTAAATGTTAAGATTTAATTTTAAATAATCTCCCTAGGTATTGTTGAAAATTTAAGATTAAATTTTAATATTTATAACTTTATTGTTAATAATAATTTTAATAAACATTCAAATCGCCTCATTAGCAAGCTCTGTTGCCCCGTCACTAGCCTATTGCTGGCTTATTATTACATCGTCACAAGGTTTCTTACAGGGTAGGCAGAGAGGATAGAGTGCCCAACATTCCTGTATTGACACACTCGACGTATCTACTTACAGCTAGCGGATGGCTAGGAAAATTTTAATGTTGTGTTGTTGGTATGTATGAATTAATAGATACTCTTGAGAGTGTTGGTGAGAGGTAGGACGTAAATATCCTTCTAATAAGATTATTGTTCTTTCTGCTTGTTGTTAGACCGGTTTGAATAATACTTTCACTATTTATTGTTATAGATTGTTTATTTCTATGAAAGGGTTTAAGAGCCGACGGACCATGGACTGACAGTTTTTGTACGAGTAAAAACAAGTAACACAAAGTCGCAAAAATAATAGTCGCGGCGACTGCCCACGTTAGTGATAGGTACTTGCGTTGAATAAAAGAATGAACATTCGAGCTTGTCCTTTTTTGGCATTAAGATAATTTAACAATAGCAAAAGTTTGCTATGCTTCTACGCATGATTAATTACATCATTTAATAATTCGTACATTTATTTATCGTTCACTTCGTACACTGCATAACTTGAGCGTGCTACAACTAACAATAATAATCATGTTTTACTAACTTTGCTTTCTGTTTTCTCAAGTAATGCTTTTGCCCTTTCTAAAGTAATCAGACAGCTGTTGAAATATATATAGATATTTTATATACAGATAATCTATTTATATAGACAATTTAGCACTTAGACTTAGAATAAACACTCGTGTGCATCCTACAAATAAAATTGTTCTGTTTGGGGATTGAGCCGACGACCGGCGAGCCAGCAAGTTGTTCGCGAACCACTTGATGGAAAGGCTCAATATTTTTTTAATTGCAAGATTAATACGCCCTTGACTGCTGCCCGTTCGCTTGCTAGCGTCTTGAAATAACTAAAAATGATTCAGCTTACACAAATATTTCCAAATGTGGAATGTAATGTGGCATCAGTTATTAATAACATTATTTTTGTTTGTTAGCGTCAAGAAGGTACCTATGTATAGCTTTCACAGTTTTATCAAGTTTATTGAACCGCAATTGTTTTTGTTTTCAAACGTAGTTTCGATGGCTGTTGCTAACGGAAGTGTCGACGAACTCTACATACGTAATATACAAGATCATAAGTGTGAATCTTGTGTTAAGTGTGATATAAACTAACACCCTTATCACTCGGGAGTGTTCTACACTTCTCTGCCCTACTCTTCGGGGATTACAGGCATGATGTTACCGGTTTTTTTATACTATTACCATATTGGACGTATGAAGGTGGTGGCTGCATCATCATATCAATTAACGAGTGGTGTAGAAAATGGTATATTTGGACACGTATCGTGCTTTGGTTTCATCTAGCTATTTTATTATGAGTATTAGTGTAGGTTTCTATTATAATCATCATTTCAATCCTTGCTTAGCGACATCTACACATGGACTACTGATTCAGGGAAACCAGAAAACTTGGATTTTAGTATGTGTCCTACTATCCGTCGATATATCATATCTATAATATGATATATGTTCTTTATGATAATTCTTGATGTCTGTTTATGGGTTGTTGGGATACCGACATACTTAACGAGGTCACCTGTACGACTTTATAAATGACAAGTCACAAAAATCACGTGCGTATCGGGCGGATAATGTGTACTGCGGCGTGTTGTCTCACATGTTAGCATCTCGGTTACATTGACTCTACTCTCTAATTGCGCGTTCAAATCATTTTTGTCTTGTCACTCCTCTCCCCGAATGGAAGTTTGATTTATACAGATGTTAAGGGAAACAAAGATTTACTTATTTTGACCAAATATACCTGATATTGACCGATGGGTCATTGGAGTCATCGAAACCGGTGTCCGTGTGTAAAGAGGGTGATGGATGTAGATAGGTCGTCTGGTTTGAAAGGATAGTGATATCCACCACTGTCCACCTAATAATAATTGTTGTAGCGTGATAATGATAATAAAAATAATAATTATTATTGTTGTCTACGAAGGGCGGACGTAGTGGTGAATAACGACATTATCTATCAGTCAACTCGGTGATGGTAAAAATTGGGGAATATAGTCTTTAGTGGGCGTGTATGTACTTCGCAGTAACAGTAATAATATATAATATTGTATAGTCATTACGTGTGGTCAACGACCGACATTGCGGTATTTTATTACTTCGCACAAATATGTATATAATGTACATATATGTATATGCAAATGCTATCATCTACGTAGAGCCCAATGGTCAATGACATGTTCGTAGTTAACTTTTATAAGAGTTTCAATGTCTATGCGCGGTCAACAATCGATTTAATGGTTGTAATGCATGTTACTTCCTTCGGTTTTTTTTCTACCGTCCACACTGAACTGGTACTGTAACTTAAGTTAGATATTTGAAAATACGAAAATTATTAAATTTACAGTTATTAAAAATGTGTGAAATTGATCAAAATTCAGCTACAAATAAGTAGATCTCTTGGAAGGTTATGTAAGGTAATGAATTAGTCTCCGCGGCGACGTCGCTGCAATCGGCGGGAGCTCGTGATGGAGGACCTCGCACAGGTCCGAAACTAGTCGGGTCATCCCGAAAAACGTACGTGAGTTAAGCCGGTACATATATAATCTTTGTATAAATACATACTCACGAGACATTTAATAGTACAATAAGGTAATTATTGTATTTATATGAACGAATAATTTTATATGTGCGATGTATGTTCGCACGTCGAACAGTGTTTAAATCAAAGTGGGCTGAAAGATTTTTTATTACATGATAGAAAGTTACTAAAGAAACTGCAAACTGAAAGTTAAATTCCGTTCCATTGAAATGGACGGAAAACTTTCTGCTTTGTAGGTATATTATTTATTTGTGAACGAATGTCTCTGAATGGAACGACTTTTTTTTAAATTTTATTCTTAAGTTGCTGTCAGCCACAACCGCGACCGTGGACATTTAAATAATAGAATTTAAAAACCGCGTTGAATGTATTAATTATAGTCGTTAATAGGGTTGTTACGGATGCGAAAATTTAGACATCCGCGGATGCAGATGCGGATGCGGAT
>DWME01002022.1:0-22326 GCA_018244795.1 Parelbella ahira ahira | reverse complement strand
AAAAACAACACGTAAAAAGTATTATTATGCCTTTTTTCCATGAGGTTACACAGGGACCAGGATCTACTACGGTTTTAATATTTTTCGAGAAGCGAAAGCCTCTTCTATTTTCATTAGTCGCGTCATACATGTCTCACACTTCGTGGTACGTCGGGTGACCCTACTTGAAACCCTACAGTTTTATTTTCATCTAGATATATGTACAAATAACATCTTTACACTGATACTCTTTTACCAAAACTTTAGGTAGGTAGGTAGGTAGGTAACTACCCAGTTCAGACTGCCGTCCAGAGCTTCTGGAAAGGTTGCTTTATCTAAAATCTTAATTTCGAATACGTAATTTTTAAGGGTTTTGCTTCGATGGAAATGTTGAATCGAAAAACACAAAGGAATACCGCACAATTGCCATAAATCAAGAAATACACGGAGTATTTTAGTTGCTCCATTGGTTTAAAATGACTTTCTTACAAAACATTTACATATATTTAAATCGGTTTTCACATCTGATATGAATTTTAGTATTTAATAGTATAATTATACTCAACATTAATCAAATCAAAAAATCGCGGAACGTTTAAGTCGTTTCTTTATCATGATTTACATATCATGTCGCGGCACTCAGATTGAAAGGCAAATGATTTATGATGTTTATAAAGCGCGGCTCTGGCTCTTAAAGCTAACTCGTTCACAAATAAGATTTAAATTGTTCGTCTCGCGCACCAGACGGCAAGAAGCATTGGCAACCGCTTGAAGGTTAAATTGCGTATAAATATTGGGAGCGACTGTAGTTTAGGTGCGATATTTCCTAGAAAATTTGACGAAAATAGGCACTCCGTGCAAGTTCCGTACTTGCCAATATCACAATTCTGTTTATAAACACCACCGTTCTGTAAACCATGTTCTATAAACGTTTATTGTTAGACAGCTCAAATTGTACTGGTTAATCTTTCCATACGGAAACAATATACAATACGTGTACGTCAGCACAGTAATTTGAAATTGGCAGCCAAACGAAAAACGAACATAATATCGTTTACGATGTTATAACGTTGTTTTCAAGTAACTCTACAAAGTAATGTAGAAATAACATACTTGAGAATTTTAAAAACAAAGCTTAAAGTCGTCCTACGCAGAATGCAACGTTTTCTCGCGGGTTAACAGTTCGCAACCAAATAACAACGGCAGCTGTATACCATTAAGAATTCCACGCGCATGCGCGCTCGCCGTAAATTCAAATAGTGTTCCTTCTAACCGCAATTAGCCTTAGTGCGGATATAAACGGAAAAACTTTTTACCACAGTTGTTGTGCAGTCAATAGAAGTATCGTGTGGGCAGTAAAAAAGGTTTTAATTAAATCCTTTGTTTTGCAGGTCCTGGTGCTACTAAAAAAGGTCTGGGCAACGTATACACGCAAGAAAAACACTCTTCTTAGTGACTATTGCCAGCGATTTTAAGTCAAGCAACAGTACAAATATAGAAGAACCTCGCATATAGACGAATAGTAAAGAAAGGATGAAATGATATATTTTTGAAATTCAAATCCGAAATAAAAAGTACAAACACACAATTTCCTTTTAATATAATTTAAAGTTTTAGACAAATTCACTTTAAAATTTTAATTTCAAATAATATCCCCAATTACGCTTTACATCTTAACATACGTCTCTCTATTAAAGCATCATGTATGATATAAAATGTAGAAACGATTTTAAGAGATATGAAGACTACATCATAAGACTACATCAAGTCCAGGTTTTTTCCAATAGATTGCAAAACAAATTTATGTTTCATTGTAGGAGCTTAGTTCGCGATAATTAAAAATCCAAATGCTACATTAAATATTGCTATTTATTTCTCAACAAGGGATTGAACAAAAACTAAAGAAATGTATTTTACAATATTATATATTACCAATACGGTACTTATCTCCATTAACAAACTGGAGCAACATATCGATTCTATTACATTACATTAAATTATATTAAAAACTACTTATCAACATGAAAACATACCTTATATCTCAAAAATAATAATTTACTAACAAACATGAAATACGGTTTAAGAATTGAAGTACGAAATTATAGCTAAATTTTTCTACAATACAAATCCCTTTGTAACACACAGTGACCAGCTTGAGCTTGATATTAAATGCAGTAAAATATAGTTTATCAATGTAATTTCTATAATATCTTAACATAATATCATTCCTGTACTTTTTGTTTCTCTTTGAAACTGATACGAAAATTATAAAAAATATGTGGGTACCTCAACAAATCTAATTTTCCAGTACAAACTGCAAAAAGATTTAGTGTAAGCTATATCATGGCTTATTTAAAAAGTAAACTATATCATGACTTATTTAAAACGTAACTAATTTAAAAGTAAACGCACATTTTATCTCATGTCTTCAATAAACTTTAACAAATTGTCTCTTTAAATTAAAAGCCCTAAAATTAATTGTGAATACAGTGAGATAATAATTACTAGGAATTCTATTCTAACATTTCTGTAATGAGGTAAAACGTAATAAAACCATGCATATCTGTTTATTGTTGGTACTTATCATTACAGTCATAAAATTAATTTAAAAATATGTCATACAGGATTCCATAAACTTATGAAGGGACAGTCACATACATACATATATAATTAAATATATTGATTAACAAGCATTACAATTATAATAAATAATACATCATCACAAACATCAAGTACGTATCCAAATATTATCAATTGAAACTTTGTATAATAAATTGACAAAACGCTGAGCACCTTGTCGAATAAAAAATGCATGTGTGTTTAGAAATATTACTTCGCTTAATATTTGAAAAGATACTCATTGTTTGAATGGACTATGTTTTACAGTATTTGGTAAACCACATACATTGTCTTACTTAGATAGATAATGATACATATAGCGGAACACATGTTTTTTATGCTAGGCATTGTTAAGTTGAACAACTCGATTGGCTTTGGCAAACAATTATGGAACAACTTTTCATTTTATACTCTTTCATCATTAGTTTCATCATAAACATAAGTTAAAATAATTAAAACGCCTAAAAAGATTTGTTTTTGTTATTCTAATTTTATTTTTCTATTTTTAACTAAATGGTAAGTCATTGAAACTATACAAACATGCTTCTCTTCAGTCTTCATATGCAAGCAATATAGAGATGCTGTGAATCTAGTTAGTTTATTTTATTTAATATAAGTAATAATTTGGCCCCTAGATTAAAATGAGACTATGAGAAAAAGTTTGAAACCGTCCTATTAAAAACTACAACAGTTCAAGTGAGATAATGTCGGCAAGGAAGTACATTATGTTACTAACTGGAAGCGAGCGTATTATCGGTCGCCGGCCGGGCGTTGTTGGCTGCCGCAGGTTGCTGGTATTTTGGCACTGGATACATTGGTCTCGACTCGATTGTAGAAACACCGTCATATCTAAAACATTACCATGCACCTTATATTACAGTACTATGTAATGTTGATCAACATAAAACAAATATTAAAATTTTCCCCCTATTCAACTTAATAAAGCAGTTTCTATATAAAGATTGTAATCAACTGACTTGTTGCTCTTGTACTTATCGGGAATAGCTTGGTAGGGCTGCAGCATGGCATGCGCGTGGGAGCGCGACAGCTCGCGCGCGCACGGCTCCAGCTCCGCCAGCGAGTAGCCCGAACACTGTGCCAGCGCCGCTGGCCATGCTGATAAACAACACATAATATATTATATGAACTTAAAACACCATCAGATACAAAAAACATTTATTGACACATTTAAAGAAAGTCGTTTATAACAGTGATCAGAGATAGCCTTACATTAACACAAGTGACGTTTTCGCCAATCATTTAAATATTCCACAGCTAGTATAGTTATTAGACGGTTTTTTCATTACTAGATCATTGCAAAAATGTAGTATTCTGATTGGAACTAGAGCTTATTATTGATGAGGATATAGCTTCAATCCTCAGATATATTTATAATGAGTGTGATTGATTACCCGCGGCGGCGCAAAGAGGGTGCAGACGGTCTGCGGGCGTGCCCTCGCTGCAGGCGGCGCGATCGCACAGCAGGCAGTGGCGGGCGATGGCCAGCGCACTCGCGGCGATCACTGATGATTTGTACTGCAGATACGGGTCTGCTTCCAACAAGCTCAACTCCGCTATGTACTGCAACACGAGATTATATCAATGCAAAACATTGTCCTAGAATGTTTAACTCATGTAACAACAGATTAGGTAAAATAAAAGAGATAAACGAGGAATGTTGTATGCAATATGTAGATATTAAATGTATGTATATTCAAAATAACGGTATGTACTAATAGTGCTTTATTGTAAAAGATTAATTTTGTAATGGAAAGTGTTAAGGCCATAGTCTACCTTACAACAAGTTACATACAATATTAAAAACGACAATTTTGTTAACAAAGACAGACGTACTAAGACTGGAACCCGGGATAGCTACTGGAAACCTTCATTCTAAACCAGTTACCTATTATCGTTTTTAGTTAATGCGTCTTGACTATCAATAAAGTATATTGATAAATCGCCATTAGCTAATGTAATTAATAACCATTAGAAATAAATATAAGAAATTTATAAGAAAATAATAAATTACATAATAATAAGTCTACCCTTGTCTAACAAAAACTGGTCATAAAAAACAAGTAAATAAATTTGGACTATGGACAATGACACCATTTTATGTGATTCACTTTTAAACAGATTTACAAATTTTAAACTAACACAACATAATATGCTGTAATATTAATAGTATGTATTATATAGTGTAGTCAACAAAACTAAGAGTTGAATTAAGAGAACTTACAGCAGCTAAATGGAAAGTCTTCTTTGATAGTCCATTGGAAATGCAAAAATGAGATAAGAAGGCGAGTGAAGTTGGTGTAGAGAGGTCGAATGAGAGGACCTTCAAGATGAGGTGCTCCATGCGTAACACTTCTCGTTTTTTGTATGTGTCATCTGTGATGTACACAAACTCGGACACTTCTGGTGGATACACTTCTTCATATTTCCTGTTCAGAAAATAATATGTAATTATTGAATAATCTAATAACTTTAATCACAGTTATTGGAGACAGATAGCCATGCAATGGATCAGAAAAGGTTGCAGCCGGCATAGTAAATAAATAACTTTGATATAATAGAACAGATGATAATCTTGAATGGGAACAGACTCAACTGTTGGGAGTCTTTGGAAAAGCCCTGGAAACCTCCAACAATGTTTAATGACTGCTAATAAATGTACAACTTGTTTCACAATTACATCTATAGGGGTACTTACATCTGTAACTAGATTCAATACTTCACTTGGTACTGTATTACATGTAATATACATGATACCATTTTCAAATACTATCAAATTATACACATATTACACATGACTTCAAATTTTTTCTAATCAAATTATTCAAAGTGAACATTATTTATTGTTTATTTCTATTGAATAATTACTTGTAGTATTTGAATACTGCATATTGATCTCAGTTAGTGTTTTACATTATGGCTGCCACCTTATGGTAGACCCTTTCCCTCTAGTAACAATTACATTTTTATATTTATAATTTGTGGGTATTACATGCTCTATTTTAAAATAAAAACTTACTAAAAATATAACAATACTTTATATATAATATATAGTTTATAAAATGTGCATCAACATCCATATACATCTGTACTCAACTCTATACTGTGTAAAGGTGCCAATGAAACCTAATTTTTTATAACTGTGGTCACTCATAGACCATGGGAGTATCACAAACAATTTGGCCAGTCTACAGTGGCTTATCCAACCCAACTTACAAGTAAACAACTTTAAGTCATCTATTGATGTTTAATAATGATAACTTAATGTTATACAGGGCCTGCTTGAAATGTCCTCAAAAACACTGACATGTGACAGTTTAACACTTATAAACAACATTAGCCCCTCTGAGAGTCAACTTTACCCAGTGTTAACTTTAGATAATGCTTGTATTTTTTAATCCAATATGGACTTCTTAGTCCTTAAGTGCTCTTGGAGTTACTCATCATCCCGATACAAATTCTTATTTAGTAGCTGTAGACAGCAAATGTACAAAGAAAATCAAACCTAATATGGTAACCAAAAAGTAGTAGAACAGTAGTATGAATGATTGGCATTGCAAATAAGTCACATTGAAGTGTATGCATATTTTTCACATTATATTATCACAACAATATAGTTACAAACTGTGCAAGATAAAGGCTTCAGAAATATTATACATAATGAAAATAATCAACTTACGCGGCAATATAAGTAGCAGCAGTGCCAACTAGCTGGAGTTTGGTTCTAACAACACTCATATAGGATAGAAATCTATCTACGTAGGAAACAGCCAGGTGAAGTGTCTCATTCTGTTGCTTGTATTCATCGCACACTTCCACCAACCAGTCAATGAGAATGGACCGCATCATGTGAGTTATGTCTGGCTGTTTGCGCATGTAACGGGGGTTGGCTCTGTTCTTTACCTGTTTTGATAAAAAGGTTATTTATTACAGGTTTACACTTATAAAGATAACAAAATATGCATAGTGTTAGATCCTATACATATAGGTCAAGTTTACATATTATTACTTTTTTATCATTTTCAATAAAACTAATTAAATGTATCATAACAAAATACAGACATATTCACTAATTTTTTTAAAGTATAACGTAATAATGTAATGGTATGTGCCCTTATTGACAAATACTAGACACAAATCCAACCTCTCTGCTACTCTTAGACATTTATTATTAGAACAACTTAGTAATACCTGACCTAACCAGGGAACCCAGGACCTATAAAGCACTCTACATTATGATAAAGGCAATAAACAATTGCATAAAGTTTTAACACAAATTGGACTTCGTAAAAACAGAAGAAAATATCTTTAATTAAAACTATCCACACAATCTGAAAACATACAAACATACACACAAACGTATCTTCATACCAAATGCCTTACAAGGCCAAATATACCCTTGCAGTCCCACAGTGCTTCTATGGCATTCGTCACATTCTTCATACATGTACGTAAGTAAATTTACATTATAATCATCGAACACATTTACCAAGTTCTAGATACAAACCTCAATTTCTTTCATGTATTCATAAATGTCCTGACGGTACTCAACAACATGAAAGAACATCTCCTTGGCAGTTTGTGCTGTAATGGCATCTTCATCATCTAGGTTATCATCCAGAATCTGGCTCTCATTCTTAGAAATGGACATGGACAATATGCTTGAATCCACAATGGACATAGGAGATTCAATGACTTTTTTTTCTGCATCTTGCTTTTCTTGCTGTGACAGCCTGACATGAGAATTGTTGTATTTACATACACAATTTAAATTATATATACAGAAGGAAGTGTCACTTATATTATAATGTTGGTATATATTACATATAGATACATTTATGTAAATTAAGTTTTACAAACAGAATTCTCTATCCTACAAAAATTTTATACTTACCTAAGTTCAGGGCCATCTTTGGACAGATCTGCTTGTTTCTCTACTTGAGCACAAAGAGCTTTAACATTTTCAGCTGCAGCTACGAAATAGTTATCCTTCCTAGTTTCTTTAGGACCATAAGTTTTGAAAGGCTCCCGTTTCTTAGCCTCAGTGTCGTCCTCGTACACGCTGAACGCGCGAAACTGCGCCACGGGAGGCACAATATTTTTCTCATTCTTGATTTGACGCATTGTTCTGTTCTCATCTTGAACTTTACACGGTCCATTCGTCAATCCCGGCTAAAAATATTAACGTATATCAAATATTTAAGCCAGTCGCATGAAAATAATAACAAGAAAAAGACTTACAAGTTTCACGTTCCGGTTTTTTCCGTTTTGATTGCACGCGAATTGGCTGAGGTCACCTAAAGCCCGTCTTTGTGTTGCAGCGGAAAATACATCTCCATTATCTTTTCTAATAGCCAAGGAGGCATTTTCTTGATCTTCGTGGATTCTAAATGCTGCCATTTCCGCGCGATTTCCGTAAACACTAAGTCAGGGTAGGAGGACGTAGGGTGATTCGGCAATTAATGGTCGCTTCCCAAACGGAAATACGTGTTTAAATCTAGTCAGTTATACATTTTACTATAAAATTGAGAGTAGTTGTTAAACTTTTTGGTGCTTGTTCCGAATACACCTTCAAAAAAATGCTACAAGCGTCAACGGACACCAGACATTTCGGTGCTTTCAGCTGTTGCAGTTTACTCCACTCTTTTCTCTATGCCATTTCAAATTTTAACCAATAAGACGCTCCCAGTCTAGTCTATAGTCTATAATTGAACGTTTAATGCAGAAATATTATTTACAATTAGTAGCTATTGTGGTTTAACTCAATAAAGTAAGAATCTATATATGCAGTTATAATGTAAACCTAAGTTACTAACAGCAACCTAGAAGTTTATTATTATCGGAATCTGAGTTGGAATTCCTTGCTCTATGCTCTACGTGCTCTATATAAATCCGTGTGGGTTTCTAACATCTATCATTTCATATAACATTATGAGACAATAACGGGAATTTAAGCTCCATAAATTATGGGGAGAGGTAATTTACCCTCCATAGCTAAATTTTTCATAAAGTTTTTAAGACATTTTGAATTATTCTAATAATATGCACTAGGTCACCTAGTAGACCTTGTCTTTCTCATTTTAAAAAGCAAACCGTGTCCAACAGCGGATTGATTGGGAAACTTTTGTCAGAATTTGAATGATGTTCGGACGATTTATCTCTGACATAATAATGACAATGACAGACTGTCAACCCTGTGAATAGTGTAAATGGTGACAAGCTAAGTTCATAGGGTTAAATATATCAGTTTATGTATTATTTATTATTTATTTAATTATTGTTCAATGAAGTAGTTAAACCATTAATTAGCATTGTGTTCTAATTTCGCAACGGAGACATCAATGTATAATACTAACTTGTGGGAAATTTGATTTTTTTCTTTATGTTAAAGTGTGCTAAAATCGAGGAATATTGTCATTAATATATAAAATGAAGATACCCGTATTTTCTTTATTGTTCCTGTTATTTTACGGCTGCAAAGTCTGCTACACCATTAGGGAATACACGAAAGAAGATATTTTAAAACTAAGGTAAGGCAGTTCAACTACGACCTATTCAAACTATGAACTATTCAACCTCAGTCAATACAAAGTTATGTGTGATTAATTAATTATGAGAGGAAGTCTAGAACCAGTAATATAACAATAAAGCGGTTGATAACATTACTGACAAAACAATTTATATCAATTACCATCCATAAAATTTATAATATGATATACAATTACTGATTTTATTTTAGAGAGGAGGTAAGACACATGTTTCATCATGCATATGATAGCTACCTAAAATATGCATATCCATATGATGAGCTGCGGCCGTTGAGTTGTGATGGTGTAGACACATGGGGCAGTTACTCACTTACTCTCATAGATGCTCTGGATATGCTGGTCATAATGGGAAACTACACAGAATTCAATAGGGTTGTAGACATAGTGCTGGAAAAACAAAACTTTGATGCAGATATAAATGTATCTGTATTTGAGACAAACATCAGGATTGTTGGAGGCCTGTTAAGTGCACATTTGTTATCATATAAGTGAGTATATATGTTATACAAGTATTATGTGCACATTATTCATGTTAACCTGTGAGAAATTGTATAAAAAATGTTTATTAACAGTTATATTTATATAAGTTCTTTCTACTAAACATTGAGAACATACTATGATGAATGATATGTGGTTTTGCTAATGCCACAATTTTTTTAATATACATAAATTTTACTACATCCATTATGGTGTCGAAAATATCCACCAGTTTAGGGATTTGTTATTCCTCCATCTGTCAGTATTTGACCTGTTTGGTCAAGATGAGTTGTCTTCATCAGCACCTCCCTCTAAACACCTATTTAACACCTATTTAGACATTTATATCAGATTCTAATGTAAGTGAACCACTTGAGATCGATCATTGATGTTCTGTTGCTCTGGAGTTATTCAGGATTTTTTTGTTTATTTACTTATTTGCTGTCCCCAAGTGACTTTATATTAATTCTATACAATTTAATCTGAAGTTATGGTCCATGACTGCCTGTGATTCACTCAGGCCATGTAATTTATAAATGTAATTAAAAGTACATATTATACTTTATACATTATCTGTTGGCATTATGTAAAGTGTAAATTTTATTGTATAGCATTTATTAGTAAAAATACATCTAAAAATTCATAAAAACATATTTTTTATGGAAGAAAAATATTTTAAAAAATATTAGTTCATACAATGTGTTATTTTGCAGATCAGGTATGAAGCTAGAGCCAGGTTGGCCATGCAATGGTCCTCTGTTACGCCTGGCCGAGGATGTGGCCCAAAGATTAATTGCGGCATTTGATACCACGACTGGCATGCCTTATGGTACCATTAATTTGCACTCTGGAGTCCCTCCAGGCGAGACCACAGTGACATGCACGGCCGGTATTGGTACATTCATCATTGAGTTCGGAACACTTAGCAGATTGACAGGAGATCCACTCTATGAAGAGGTAATGCACCAGATTGTTATCTTTTTGTATTATACTGACTGCTTTGTTTCATGCATTAGTAGAGACCTAAATGATATGCATACTCTTTACCAAACTTAAGAATATACAGCTTAATGGCATTAACTGATTAATTTTATCATTTAATAACTTAATTATTAATATGTACCTATAGATTAACTGCTTACAAAACTTTAAGCACTAAAGGGTCCAAAAATGCCACTATATACATACATGTCATGGCTTGGCCACATTGTTAATTATCTGGTCAACAGTTTCTTGCAGTATAAAGCCACAAGTTAGTTTATCCTTTGTAATTGTGTTGCCATATAAAAAGTGCAAAAGTATCTGTGAGTAATGAAAAATATATAATATAAATTTTCAGTTGTCAATATTTTGTAAATGACATTAAATCTTCTTTGTACAATAAATACAAGTTATTAATAATAAAAAATATTTTAATAATAACTATATGCTGTAAGTATGTGCAAATTATAAATACTCATTATTTTAATACCCTCTAGGTGGCTTACAATGCTTTAAAAGCGCTATATCATCATAGGTCACCAATTGGTCTCTTAGGCAACCATATTGATGTCATGACTGGCAGATGGACTGCACAGGATTCAGGAATAGGAGGAGGGGTTGACTCCTATTTCGAATACTTAGTTAAAGGTAAGTAGTTACATACACTTGTCATATTTTATAAATTCTATTAGCTTGTACAAGTTTTGCCTAAAAATATCCAGCTCAATATATTTTAAAAAATTATATATTTAAGCTTCATTTACTATGATATTTAATAATGTAGATTATTTTAGGTGCATTATTGTTAGAGAAACCAGAGTTAATGTCAATGTTTATGGAAGCAAGAGAAGCGATTGACAAATATTTGAAGAAAGGTGATTGGTATGTGTGGGCTACGATGCTGCGAGGCCACGTCACCTTGCCAGTGTTCCAATCATTGGAGTCTTATTGGCCAGGTGTGCTTAGTTTGATTGGTAAGTGAGTTTTTTATAACTTCAACCTAATTTAATCAAAGTATTTTAAAGTTAAATACCACTAGTTTTCTTAATATTATTTAATAAGCATCAACATGCAATACAGGAGTTTATCTTTTAAAGAATGATAAAATTGGGCATAATATATGTAGTAGTATATGGCATATACTTAAACCAATATCGTTTTTCATGATATTATTAACAAATGAACTGGTGGTAGCCACTGCTGTCAATGAAAATCTGCAATCAATATTAAACAGAGTTGTTAATATAAATTCATTGTAGTATAACAATATAATCTACAGTTGATTTTAGGTATATAATATACACATTATCCTAAGTTAGTCGTAGAAGCGTTGCTACTCCTGACGACAATAATGGTCTCTGCTACCACATATGAAAACGGCGGCTGAATGAAACAAATACAATAATGTTACTTAATATTGTCATTGACGCAGGATAAAAGTTTATATAACTTGAACTTAACCAGGTGACAGCGACACAGCAATGCGGATTATCCACAACTACCACAGCGTGTGGCGGCAGTATGGGTTCACGCCCGAAGTGTATCATTTCGGCACGCGCGAGGCGTCTTCAGCGCGAGAGAGCTACCCACTGCGCCCTGAACTAATAGAGTCCATCATGTACTTGTATCGCGAAACTCGTGATCCTGTGCTGCTGCAGATGGGGGAGGACATCCTGCGTAGTATCCAACACAGCGCCTGGACTCCTTGCGGCTACGCTACGGTACCTATATTTTTTACAGAATTTATTTGGTAATGTTCGTTATTTCGTTGGTTCGTTTACCCTGTATATAAATCGGAAAAAGTCGAATATATAAACACAGGTACATTTTGATATTTTTCACATAATTATTATAACATTTAATAGGAATAGTCCTCTATTTAATTATGAACTAAAACATGCTAATCGAAATATTTTTGATAGTTTTGCTTTCTAACAAAATGAAATATTGTGCTTCAGATTAAGGATGTCCGTGATCATCGAAAGGAAGACCGCATGGAATCATTTTTCTTGGCCGAAACAACCAAGTATTTGTATTTATTGTTTGATCCGGACAACTTCATTCACAACCCTGGGGTAAAAGGCACTGTGATAAACACTATCAATGGTGAATGTATTGTAGACGTTGGTGGATACATTTTCAACACAGAAGCTCATCCAATAGATCCCACAATGCTTTATTGTTGCCACGAAGCCAGGCAAGGGTGAGTGTTTACGAATAAGTATGCATTTTCACCAAATATATTATGGCAGTATGTCTAGTAGACAACAATAAATTTCTAGTAATTGTATTCTTTATATTACTTTGTTTTCAGAATAAATATAAGTGAAATACATAGAGTTTACCAGATCCTGGAAGAAGAAGATAATATTCAATTTTTAACGATTGTCGACTCAACCACAAATATAAATAATACCACTGAAAATGAAACACAAAATCAAAAATCTAATGAAGACGTTAATGATAGTAACGCAAAAATAGAAGAATCTGATAACGTTAGTAAAACCGAACAGGATCAAGTTTTAATAAAAACGGAAACGACGACTGGATATGTAAATATTGATGGAACGGAAAGAGAAAAATTAAAAAACGAGTCCAGTTTGAGTGATATTGTGAAAGAACGCATCCATAAATATTACAATAACAGCAACGTTAATCTAGAAGATAGGGAAAATTATAAGAAAAGTTCCCGCGAAATCAGTACAGAGAAACCTCAAGCAAATGTTGATGTTGATGATATAATAGTACCGACCCAGACAGTGAAAAAGCAAAAATTACATGTTTGTAAAACCAAAACGAAGGATGCATTTAAATTATTGCCACAAGTCTTACAAGAGTTCCTTAGTGTCGATTGGAAAACAAAACCGAAATGTGAACCTCAACGAATGTTGGAGAGAATCCGTAGAGAAAAGCGATATCCAGATCACCCGCACGTCGATCAGTACCATCTGCTATTGACGCCAGCGCCCTCGTTCTTGCAAAGAATATCACTAGCCGGCGAGTTTCTGTCTAAAAAACAGTTGCAATTGTAGCACTTTGGGTGGATGTTGTATTTATAATTACTTGGTACATTACCAATTATTAAGTTCAATTTTTTATATCCACATAGCTCTAAAGCTATGTTTGATTTCGGAAATCGATCCTTCATTGTTGCATAACATCGAGATTGATTTCAATTATTGTTCTTGTTATACAATTATTATGAAATTGTAACATATAAATTCATGATGAGAAATATTAAAGTTTTTGTTAATGATTAAATTATTTTGTATATTATATGGTCTTTTCTAGCCATGACTCTGCATTACCAAGAGAACTTATATCTAAATTAGAACAGAGCCTGCTTGTGTCGTACTGCTCATTGATCCGTCGTTAATAAGACAATATAACCTGCATTGTCGTTGTCTTTGAATAAGGATAAATGTTTAATAGATAATTTATTATTTGTCTTGAAAAGTACGTTCTTAATGTGAAGTATAATTCATTTATTTAGTTAATGCGTTTTGTTAACAATAAAAGACTGAATATATTTATGTATTTTTGTTTTTCACTGCACCATAAATATGTCTTGATGTGACTTGGTGTCAAAGAATAAAGTTGTTGATGTTCAAGTGACACAAAGTGAGTGAGCCTTGTCACAACATAGCAAGGGAAGGTCAAAGTCAAAATTTCAATAATGTAACGGTATCAACACTAAAAATGCACTCTCTTCCTCCCGATGTAAGCTGGTCCAACGGCCTAAGTATTACTTCGGGCGGTGTTTTAAAAAAACCAAAAAGCTCATGTTTACTTTGTGAACATTATCATGACCGATTTGAAAACTTCTCCATCTGAAGAAAATACATTATCTGCTAAAGGGTATAAGCTAATAAAGTACTTAGGAGAAGGAGCCTACGCGAAGGTTTTTTTGACTGAATACTCCGCAAAGGACGATTCTAATAAAATACCGCTTGCGTGCAAGATAATAGAAACATCGAAAGCTCCGAAAGACTTCATCGTAAAATTTTTACCTCGAGAAATAGACGTTCTAATCCATCTAAATCACCCTCATCTCATTCATATACATAGTATATTTCAAAGAAAAACTAAGTATTACATTTTTATGAGATACACTGAAAACGGAGATCTTCTGGGGTATATTTTGAAACACGGGTGTGTCTCAGAGAATCAGTCGCGCGTTTGGCTTCGACAGCTGGCTCTGGGTCTACAGTATCTACACGAACTCGAGATAACACATCGAGATATTAAATGTGAAAACGTACTATTAACGGCGAATTTCAACGTCAAGCTTTCTGACTTCGGATTTTCAAGATTATGTGTCGATGAAGACGATCAACCTATTCTAAGCGAAACATATTGTGGATCTATGTCGTATGCAGCGCCGGAAATTTTAAGAGGGAAACCGTACTTGCCAAAACCAACAGACTTGTGGTCATTGGGGGTGGTCCTGTTTGTGATGTTAAACAAGTCGATGCCGTTCGATGATACTCGTATGCGGAAGCTGTACGAGCAACAGATGGGCAAAAAGTACCGATTTAGATCACGCGTGGCGAGTATTATTTCACTCGAGTGCAAATCAGTGGTGAAACACCTGTTGGAACCAGATCCAGGGCTACGATATAACGCTACGCAGGTGCTCAACTCGGAATGGATTGCAATGGACACTAGGTTGACCAGTACGTAGTGCCATCACATATTTAATCATTGTAAATAATATAACATTTTCAAAAATGTATTTTAAATAACACAGTGATTTTACTACAGCCTTAAACGCCGTAGAAGCAGCCGCACTCAAAAGAGCTCGGGAAGAACGACGTAGACTTTCCGATACACACAGAAACCCGCCAAAAAGACAAGGCGACATTTTAGACAGGCAACAGAGAGAGTCTGCATTTAGGGTTTGTAAATACGTTAACTTACATATTTTCAGAGGAATTAAGAATTTAATTTTGCTTTTCAAGATTTTTGACTATGGTACTTTGATAAAAATTTCATAAATTAAAATTCGTGTCTTTGGTGCTACAGTAAGTCAAATGGTAATAAACATTCGATATTCATTTAAGATATCGATATTTTATTTCCAGGCCAG
Source organism: Parelbella ahira ahira (assembly GCA_018244795.1). Taxonomy (NCBI): domain Eukaryota; kingdom Metazoa; phylum Arthropoda; class Insecta; order Lepidoptera; family Hesperiidae; genus Parelbella; species Parelbella ahira. The sequence continues at coordinate 6,615 of DWME01002022.1, read as the reverse complement.
TGAAATGATAAAATCATTAGCTAATATAACACCTAAACAAAAGAAACAAGACTAAATGGCTGGAAAAACAAAGGTGAGCATCGTAATTAAATTGAGATTGTGTTTCATTGTTCAATTTACATTAAAAAACCTTTCATCTATTAAATTACAGCTTCGCATGAAACACGATTTAAAACTCACTAACTCTGAACATTTAACATTGAATTCTCGGGGCTATAAAGTAATAAAGAAAATAAATGAGGGATCATATGCTAAGGTATCAACTTTTTAATTGGTTAGTAGAAATTTAATTGGATGTGCAAGTTTCGTGCAGGATATTATATAGCGTACATTCGTTCTACAAAAGTAATATTAAAACATTTCCAGGTTTATCTTGCGGAATACCGAAATCCTACTAAACCTGACAAATCAACGATATTGGCATGCAAAATAATAGACACTAGCACAGCACCTAAGGATTTCGTGAAGAAGTTCCTTCCAAGAGAAATTGAAATGCTAATAAAGCTGAATCATCCGCACTTGGTACATACGCATAGTATATTCCAAAGAAGATACAAATATTTCATTTTTATGAGATACATGGAGCACGGTGATTTGTTGGAACACATTCTGCAAAAAGGGGCGGTTCAAGAAGACCAAGCTCGAATCTGGACAAGACAGCTGGCTCTTGCGATACACTACATGCATGAACTAGAAATTGCTCATAGAGACATTAAGTGTGAAAATGTTCTCATAACAGCCAACCAAAACGCAAAGTTATCAGATTTTGGTTTTGCACGTTTCTGTGTTGATAAGAAACTGAAAGATATTCCAAGCGAAACATTTTGTGGATCCCTGTCATATACTGCTCCTGAAATTTTACAAGGCACACCCTATTTTCCCAAACCAACAGACATTTGGTCTTTAGGCATAGTAGTGTATGTGATGTTAAACAGAGCGATGCCATTTGAAGATAAACACATAAAGCAGTTATATCAGGCGCAAATGAATAGAAACTGGAGATTTCGATCACGATACGTCGATTCCTTATCGCCATATTGCAAAAAATTAATAACGTGGATGTTGGAGCCTAATTACCTACACAGAATTAAAATCGATCAGATAATTAATTCCGAATGGTTTGCCATGGATTCGAGATTGTCGGGTGAGACTTCAAAGTTATTAAATATATTTATTCTGGAACGCAGTATGTTATTATTTAGATACAACAACAATTAATGTTTTCTCTTTGTTCCTCTATCCTATTTGTAAATATCAATATTTTATATGTTATAGAATCAGCAATAATACATATTTATATTTTCTAATAAATAGTAGAATAAATTACATATGACGTAGCTACTTACATATTTTTATTTGCTTAATACATATCGTATATACAATATGGAGTGTAAAGTAAAATATCCTATGATAATTAAATATAAAAATATATATATATACCTATTAGGATAATTAGACATTATAGATTTTGGCCTTTTAAATATACTATGGTATATTTAATTGTATATATTTGCCAAATTGATAGTTTAATAATTTAATTGCAGTAACTTTTCAGAGTGGACACAGCAAGAAACTTCGGCCTTCAAAAAAGCTCAAGAAGAAAAGCTAGCGTTGTTAAAAAATTTGGAAAAATCTGAAACAAAACTTGAAAAAGATATTTCTCGTCTCTCACACACATCTTTAATACCGACTACGCGTCCCGTAGCCGGCTCATCATTTTCTTAGTAAGTAGGTACGTTTAATTCTCAATCTTCGATAGGTTTTATTGTAGGTAATTATATGAAATATTTGCTCTTCATTAATTTCTGTCACTAACGTCTCGTACAATTTCATTTTGACAGTGCCATGTTATCGTCTAATATATCATTACAAAAATGTAGTTAAACCCTTTTAAAACATCAAAAAACTTCTAATTCATCATACATCACGCAACATTATGCTGCTAATAAAAGTAAAAATGAAGTAATGATGGTTTGCAAAGCAATTATGTAGATGGGTCCAATGACCGAAAAATTAGATCTTAGTACAACACAATCCGACATTTTAGTATTGCAGGAAAAAGGGTTTATACTAGAAAAAATCATTGGAGAAGGCTCCTACGCTAAAGTAATTCACCAGTTGACCAGGTATGAAATTTAACGTGTCAATGTAAATAATCGGAAACTTGTTTACAGGTTTTCAAAGCGACTCACATGATCGACGAAACCCGTCATAGTGTCGTGGCTTGTAAAGTTATAGACACCGCCCAAGCTCCTCGAGACTACCTTACGAAGTTCCTCCCTCGGGAGCTAGATGTCCTCATACGTATAAATCATCCGCACATCGTTCATGTATCGAACATTTTCCAACGTCGAGCAAAATATTTTATTTTTCTGCGCTTGGCCGAAAACGGTGACTTACTGGATTTCTTAACACAAAACGGAGCTGTACCAGAGAATCAGAGCAGACTTTGGATGCGGCAGATATTATCCGGTATACACTACATACATACGATGAACATAGCACATCGAGACTTGAAGTGTGAAAATATACTAATCACGGCGAACTACAATGTAAAGATTACTGATTTCGGTTTCGCAAGGAATGTTCGTCAACGAGACCGTGACATTTTAAGCGAAACCTACTGTGGCTCCCTCTCGTACGCTGCGCCAGAAGTGCTCAAAGGCGTCCCTTATCTACCCAAATTGGCTGACATGTGGTCGATTGGTATAATTTTGTACACGATGCTAAATAAGGCGCTACCTTTCAATGAAACGTCTGTGAAAAAACTGTATGAAAAGCAGGTAACGCTGGTCATTCTTAAGGAACTTTTAAGTGATTAGTAAAGTGTGTTAGTTAAAAATGAGTAAAAAGTAAAAAAATAGTAGTAGTAGAGTAAAAATAATAGTTAGTAAAAATGAATTTTAATGAATATTTACTCGAATTAGTAAAATTACTGACCAGCGCACATTCATGCAACGGAATATTTCAGATATGATCGACTTAGCTCCACATGATTTCATAAGAAAATACTGAATCACCAACAAGGCATGGTGTAATTGACCGCGTCATTACGACATGTTGGTTCTGGGGCGGTGTGATAACTGTGTTATCATCATCATCATTATTATCAGCCTACTCCCGTCCACTGCGGGACGTAGGCCTCTCCAATGGTGTGTCTATAGTGTGGGTATTTGCAGGTCATGCGCAAGTGGCGGTTTCGGACAGGTGTAGTTAACCAGCTGTCGAATGAATGCAAGCAGCAGGTAACGCAGCTAATGGAGCCCGAGGCCAAGGCGCGCCCCACCGCCGGCAACATCTTCAACGGGCCCTGGATCGCCATGGATTCTCGACTCACTAGTGTGTTTCTTAACATTCATATAAGTTTTTTCATTTGTGTAACTTACTTGTACTGTGGCAGTAAGATAAGCTCTCCTAAACATTATTTCGATTGGTAATTGTGCTATGATTACTCATTGATACAGTTAAACACATAGGTGGATATAAATGAACGTGTTAAATGCGTAATCTTATTACTCAAACTTTGATACAAACAGGTGAGCTTCATCAGTGTTTCAGAATCGGTCAAAAGATTAAAAGCCGATTTCGGCTTTAAATATATAGTATTGTTTTGAAACCGCTATTACATATACATACTGCTATAGTAGTGTTAAAGGTGAAAAGTGATATCGCATGATCCCCCAGTATGTCGAACCTGTACATCGTTAATGTGAATATTTTATTTAGAACATTTTACCCAGTTCAGCACATTTTAATACACCATTTCAGAATTAACCTTTTTAGAAGAATCTTTACTAAAACAAGCCCAGGAGGAGGCATACAAGAAAGAAAAAGAGAATTTTGAAGAAGAAACTGAAGTGGAACGATTGGCAGAGTTAAGACGCAAAGGGAGAGGGAAAGGTGCGTGTGTACTCAGCGATAAGTAATTGTTCTTATTTCTTAAAATAGATTTTAATGTTTTATTTATACATACTAGTTATAACATGTGTGTCAATCAACGACACCTTGCTCGTTGACGATTTATTATATAAAGTAAAACAAATATTTCGGTATAAATGTTACGGCTGTTTGTTAGATTATGCAAAATCCGTAAAGGACACTCTGCTGCGTATTAGGTATAGACCGATGATAATGAAAATTAAAATATAGTATATTCAAATTCAATATAGTATATAAATTGAATATTGTATTGATTTCAATTGTTTAGGAGAACTGAAGTTCAAGAAAAAAGCACAACGAAATATTTTTTTTATTAGAATAAATCTACTCTAGGACTTCTGTCAAAGATATTAAACAAACATCCTTTTATATCTTTAATTGTTAATTTTGTATCGTTAAATTGATACAATTATTACATGCAAAAGCGCCAGAAATTTTATTTTTATAATAACCTACGGGAATAGTTTTTAAATGACAGTTGCAATGTTTTCAGAGGGATTGAAAATTTTAAAGAACGCTGATGCAAATCTTCCGCGATCACAGCCATTGTTTGATGATAAGGAAAATTGAAGAAAAAAAGTTAAAGAAAGTTAATTTTATATGTTTATTTAAATTTGACATTTTGTATTTAATGACTTTAAGTTATATAAATTATTTAATACAATATTGTATAAATGAGTTGTTAAAAATATTGTTTAAATATAATGATATTCGGTGATGTCATCGTTACTAACCCGCTCCTTGTCACAATACACTTATCAGTATTACATCTTATGGAAGACGAGGGTCCTTGCATTTTAAGGGTACTTATTACACATTACAACATTTATATAAATTTGGCACAGCGTGGTAGGAACAGGAACTTGGTATTATGGATATTTCAGAATCTTAGACAACTAAAGAAGCAGAACGGCGGGAACGCCACCCAGTGTATTTCATTTTGTACGTCAAACAAATTATTGATAAATTACAATATCGTAACGCGTTTTCAACGCAACATTGTTTAGACTTTATTGATATGACGTGTATCTTTTTCAATTCTAACGTTGACGAGCCTGATTTACCTACTTGATTGGTAATCGGGCTGTATAAAAATATAAGATATATAAACAGATATACCATTTGGAAAGACATTGAAAAGGCAAAAAAGTTCCTTGAGCCCAACTCTAATTACAACTAATTTTCTTAAAACTTTGCATCTTAAGAGTTTTATTACCGTTCTCTCTATTAGTTGTCTTTACAATTATATTTTATTAGTTTTAACGAAGCACACTATGGTCCAAAAGGTTTCCTTACTTATATGAGATACTGAACAAATTAAGTAATTGCAGTTGTGCGAATGACAAAATGTAAATCTACATAATACAAATATTAATATCTTAGAAACAGTATACTATATATTTGGAGCAGGAAAGCATTGAATAAGTTCAATGCATTATTAGTTATACATAATCCATTTTTAATCACTAACAATGAAAACTCTTAGAAAACTCAACACACGTTGCCTCTGACATGATTATAAGTACTCGGGCAGACTGCAAACACGGGCCGTGCATCTCAACCAAAGATTATGGCGCCAAAGTTCTTTCGTAAATGACATCTTGAAGAACTTGGGCGCGAATATTTCAAATTAAGAGAAATTATTATCCAATATGCAAGATTTTCTCATCTCGTGGTCTCCCATAATGACGTCTTCTTTTAATATTTAATTGGAAGAAATACAAGGCAAACATCTACAATATAGTAACAAAAAAATAATTCCGTAATAAAGAACCATTCTTAGTTTAACAAATACTGAAGTTTACTTTATATGTGAGTACACGCCTGTCTCCACATCGCACTTGCAATCTGGCCATCATACATATTTTGATCTACATACTCGTAATAACAAACCGGCGTAACTCTTACAGCTACCATGCAAAGATTTGTAGCAAATAGAAATGAGACCATTTTAATATTGTCACGCATCAGTCATTTTTATATACTACATAATATAATAATTCCGCTACATTATGATAGTAAAAAATTGCAACAGTTTAAGTAAAATTAATTATCTGACGAACTTAGTATGCAATTTACATCCGTTCAGCGACACTACTTGAGCTACCGTAAGTATTATAGCACTGGAATGTCTATTGTAGCTATAACGATGATTTGCGTTCTATTAAATATAAGTTGATAAATTGACAGATAATTTATAACTATTACATGTTAATTTCTTATTTAAATAATAATCTTTCATAATTATGTAACATTTATGTTAGTATTTAATGTACCAATAAATTCATGATATAATATTTGGCAGTAAGACTCAATATAAAGGTTACAATATCAACGATTCTACAACATTCAAACAACAAAATAAATACCTTTGAAAAATATTAACACTCTCATACAAAATCAAACATCGGCACTTGGCACGTAGCACCACACTGTTGACACCAATGACATTTTAGTACACCAACAAATTAATACTTTTGGAACTTTACACATTCTAGTAAAATAGGATTTCCAGGTCCGTGTGAAACATTTTAATTTTGATTTAAATCGCAATACAAAACTAAACTCATAAATACCTACATAACCGTGCCGACAACGTTCGTCGCGGGCCGCTTGCGTCCGACTGACCGGAGCGAGCGTGTGTGCGGGCCCGCGCGGGGCGGAGGCGGCGGTGGC
>DWME01002021.1:0-22330 GCA_018244795.1 Parelbella ahira ahira | reverse complement strand
GCAGTTAGTATATTAAGTTATATTCGAAAAGTTGTAATTGGCCTTCACTTAATATTCCATTTATGTTACTGTAATTTTTAGCTGTAAGTTTTCCGAACATTATAAAATAAAATAAAACATCATGTAGTTATATTTGTATAAAACAGAATAGTACTCCTATGGCATATGACAGATGGGACACATACTTTAGAATTCAACTGGTAAAATCCACAAAAGCGCTCGGAATAAAGTTCTGTCTCTACTTATTCATGGCAGGTGTTCCTAACTGTCGAATGGGGACATGTTATGACGAGTGCCGGGAGACCGATACATTTATAGAATTTAGATATGTATTTTCATAAGAAAGCACAAGGTTAATTTAATATGATGTTTACGTTTCGACTTAAGGAAGGATCGTTGACTTCAATTAAGCCTTGTTTACTTAAAAAAATATTACCTTCCCCGTCGTCTTATGGATGCAGCTTTGATGTCTTTCGCCTAAGCGATTCGAGTCGAGTTCCCGTGTTTTCATTAGAGGCGAAAAAAAGGAAAATTGGATTAAAACATGAAAGATCGAAGGCTTCCGCGAGATAGCGAGTACTTTGAGCTCTGATTTAATTAGACGCGAACTTTTTTTGCGAGTTTCTATTTATAAATGGGACGATAGGAAGACGCCGATGATTAAAAAACGCTCACGAACGTCAGATTTTGATCCATCAAAGTTCTCTTGATTGAAATCCTTAAAAGTAATCAGACGTTAAAAATAAATTTGCCCAATTTCCTGAAATTTATCTCATAACTCTTAGATCAGAGTTTTTTACAAGTGCGCGTACTACAGATCTTGAAAAGGCAGATGGTAGTCGCCGAGTGAGAGCAATGAAAGAACGAACGTTGGAAAACGTTTTTGTTCAAAAGTGTGTAATTAGAGGGAGATAACGATGATGAGATTTATCAAATAATACGCTTCTAATGCGATAGATTATTGTTAACCAATTAATTGCCACTGAAACGCAGGCAATGTGCATGATTAGCGAAACATCGTAGCTCAATTTGATATTACATCTGTATATAAATCATCAGCTGTCGGTTATTAGCAAAATATAGTCAGTCTGCAGACACTTCAGCTTGCTAATTTCTAGAGTTATTTCTTTAAGTTGTGCGTCTTTACCGCAGAGTTTATTCATACTCTAAATTCTACTTTTCTTTGTAACTATTCTAATATAAACGCTATACAAAACGGCTGCATGTTAGATATTAAAATTAAAAAATACATAAAGACCTTTAAGATTTTCTATTCATTTGAAGGGTTGAAATAACCAGGTGGTTCCATGCGGTGCCATTGTAGGTCAATCACCTTTCGCACCCCATTGACAACACAACTAGGGATCTAATAATTGGCATATAACTAGGGTTAGTGCTAAGTCTCCCCAGCGCAGAGTATTATTAGATGCCTATAAGTAGAGTTCAAGTTAGCATGGAATTCATTTTTGTGTTCATTAATTGTTATAAATAACTACAATGGCTATTTGCTTTATATAAGTAGTTGGAAGAATAATATGTATCGGACAATGTCTCTACCAAATGAAAAGAAATAATTAGAAAATAAACTTCTGTTTAAAAATTAGTAAGGGTTGTAATGATAATAGGTACTACAATTGGCAGTCTCTACGATAAAACAGTGTTATTGTATCGTCACGCCACGACTCTTACGAGGTAGGCAGAGAGCAGCAACTGACAAATATCTATTCTTACAAATTTGATCGGAGTGTTTCTTCCGCTGTCATCATTCACGAAGATATTGATTATTATTACGTATAATCAAAATGTATGAGAACATATTTTATACTATTGACTTGTGTGTTAAGTTCGAAGCCAACATTTATATAGATTGTATCGGAGGATCGGTCGCTGAACTATAAAACACCAATAATTGTTATCTCAGCGATCCACCCGCACACAAAAGGATACGCCACATCCCGGCCAGCGACTTTATTTACTCCCAACCGATTCCCAGGTTTATATCTTCTTCGGTTGAGCCTCGAATAAATGCGGTACAATAACAATAAAGTAGGATTTTGCCACAGATTGCTGACATTTCCTCGAGACGAAGGAAAGATATAAACCGAGCCCAAACTCTTATTAAAAAAGCTTTGCATATATCTAACGGGGCGGACTGTTTCGGGGAAATCACTGCACGAGTACGTATGTACATCGGAGAAAAATGGAGCAAGCGAGATATATGGCGCCTATATAACATCAATGCGTGAGTTACTGAAACTGTGAAAACAAAAAGATATTTCCTTTACACGCATTTGGCGTTCAGTAATTGAAATACGACAAATGTATGACAGATAGGTAATAAGGTGGTTTTATAAGGAATCTGTCTGGAAATACGTCTATATTTAGGTACATAGAAGTTACGGTAAACATAAAGTATGAAGATCTAAGTATATGGGATAAATATATTATTAAGCGAGTATTTGTCACCACCGTTACTGTCATCATCAATCATTTTATTAAAATGAGAAGTCAAGTTAATAGTCTGCCACGATGGCCCAGTGTAAGTTAGCAGACATGGATTCTGTGGAACATGATTTCGTAAAAAAAGAGTTGCATGTCAGAGTTGGTAATTAGAACACCGGGAGGAGGTGCCTGAACTCCAGAGTTCTAAGTTAAGCCCTAGCGTTACTAGACACAATGTAGGTAATTGTTATTAGACTTGCAGAGTTAAATTAGGTTCAAAGTTCGATTACCTGATTATAAAAGCTAATTTCGTTCAGAACTTCACAACCTGTTCGAAACTTATTATCATCATCTGCTGTTAGGCGCTTAGGGGCTTGTATATGCGAAGTTATCAAACTGGGCTTGGCACAATATTAGTACGTCGGCAAGCCGCAAGTTACGTGCTTAGTTCTGGAACTTTCCAGACGTTCGATCAATTGTTACCGAATTTTAACTGAATTGCACTCCATGAGGTATCTTGTCTTGTTCGATTTTCGGTCTATTATAGTTTTACAATCTTAATTTAAATTTAGTCAATCGTGTATGTAAAGCGGTACATGTTCGATATTGTACGACTTGATATTCGGTGACTTTTAAATAATAAATCAGTTCTTATGTATCACGGATATTATTACATTACGTAACGTCACTAAAAGCTGAGTTATAATTATAGCCACATTTATTTCTACCATATGAAAGGTACAAAAATATTTCAGCTTAATTTGTTGAAGTGAAATGGATTGTCACTAAATGAATCATATCAACTGTAAATATATTTGGGCAAACATCATCATCGTCGGTTGATCTCAGTCCAATTCTGGACATCAGCATATCTTAAAGAGGTCATAGGTGCCCCATTTCAGGTTTGTAGCTCCTTGCGCCCTTTCACGAACCGTCATTACATTTGACAATCCGCGGTCTCCACTCCAGAACATTTTTCGTTTAACGGATATGAGTTCTTCAGTAAATATGCCTAACCCACTGTCACATAAGCTTGATAATTCTTTGAGCTATATTGTTAACTTAGGTTTTTCTTGAATGATGTGATTGTAATGTAATAAATGCAAGGACTTTTTATTTAAACAGATTTGAAATATGTAAGTACTAATTAAAAACAATTTTAAAGGATAATGAATTTTATGTTATTATAAATAAATATTAACGCATAAGTTTCTGTCCAATGCAACAAAACTGGATCAAGATTAATTTAATAACAAGGTTCCATAAATTAACTAGTGGAGTCAATAGAAGGTCTGCCTTTATCTAAAACTTTGTTCGGGAGAAGGAACGCTGAATGGACTGAACGGAAGTTATTAAGCAATGTTGGACCAAACCGAACTTCCGACTATATTTAGGGCGTAGCCTCTATATCTACTGGAATATACTGTATAATTAGGCATGTCATATATACTTGCTGCAATCCCTATTCCATGTTGGGGCATTTGACGTGACGGGTGAAACATGTGGAAGTATCATACTCTTATGCCTACCTCGACAGGGATAGATATACACGAGTGATGTTACGTCATTTACATAATGTTTTAACAAATAGTTAACCTTATACATAGTTAACATTAAAGAAGATGAAAGTAAAACGTAACATCACGCCTGTAATCCCCGAAGGGGCCCTAGGCAGAGGAGTGTAGTACACTCCTACATTTCGCCAGTTACGTTTCGTCCTACAGAATAGGTGATGAGCCTATTGCCATATACCGGGCACAATTTCAGACCTCGTGGGCGTGTGCGTATGAATGTGTGTTCCTGGTTCAAATTCTGCATCAGTGCTCTCTGCTTACTTCATAATAATATAAATACATATTAAAGTTGCAGAAGCGGTGGAAGTCAATAGGTGAGTACAGTTCCATGGTCGTTATTATCGAATTCCTCGGAGACAGAAGTTAAACTTGCGATCACAGGCAAAGTTGTTACTTGACATCTAAAGTCTTAGAGCATCTGTCGATGTCACATTTCTGCTCTAAGTTTCTATAACACTATTAAATTGGTGATGACCGATTTTGTTTCTCCAGTTGTTTGAAAAGTATTCCAAAGACTTGACAGGATTACAATCTATCTATGTCACGTTTTAGTGCGTTATCAGGTATCAACAAATACTTCATTTGCTTGTCTTTTAATTTGTCTTGTCGTTTATTTTAGTAACTTAGCTTTAATTGTGTAACAACAACAAACAATTACCAAAATATGCACAGGGTTTATCATATTAGAATAAAGTACAACTGTAGGTGGACATACATATGTATGTATATTGTGCTGTAAAATAAGATTAGTGAATTTCGGCTTTTTCAAAACTATGTAAATCTACGTATATATTTAGGTAATATAAATATATTCACACTTAAGTAATATGTATATTAAATTTATTATCTATTTATTTTAAATTTATTTTATCGATATTGTTGTCTCATAAAAACTGTTAGACGTCTATATGGCCCGAAAGTCACACGTTTTTGTGTTACAGTGAGGAACTGCCACTAACTCTCTTTTCATACTAAGTACGTAGTTTCACTCTTCGATGACATAAAACTTCAGATATTAATAATTATAATGCTAAGTCGCTAATCAACACCTTAAAAAAGCGCGCAAAAGATCGCTTGGAATACATATATCAACTTAACCAGATTTCTATATATCACACTGTCAGTACTTACATACCGGAAAGTTATTAAATATGTAGATACATGAACCGGGATATAATTACGCTTCACTCACATTTCTGCTAATAAGTCTTCAACGTCAAAACACGGTACAGGTTGATGGACGGAGAGCACTTTTATATGGTAGTAATTAAACGCGGGCCGGCCAGTCATCTTTGACTAATGGTCCGCTTGACGGCCGAAAGGAAGTTTGTAAAGCGTTTTAATAATATTTATGCAAAGGATTATTTTTTATTCTTTAATTTTTTTTTTACATTTTCTTGTGTTGTTAATTAAATAATCTATTATTTATTATGTACGTTTTTATTCCCTTTCTATTATTATATTACTGTCTTAAGATTTTTGTTCTTGTTTATTATATTTATGTTTCAGTTGTAAGTCGCTTTGGTAGTATAGACAATTAGCGAGTTCTGTTTTGATTACGATTACATTAAATTGTGACGTGTAGAGTTAAATATATCTATTTTCCTATTAAATCGTTATTTTATAAGAAACAATTCTCATCATATATCAATTACAATACTACCTAATACAATTCGCATCATATTATGTTAGTAAACTGACTGCTAAAAATATAACGTCACATTTTAAAGTGCTTTTTTAGTTGTCAATTATTTATAATTAATTAAAAAACAGCATTAATTTTAATTAAAAAACAGTTCGTTAATAATTTAGTACAAACCATTTATACATGTTGGAGTTATGCAAGAAATTATTATATTTTGAGCAATATAAATAATAGCTTCATTCTAATTTTTCATCTTGTTTATCTACGTAGGTCTGAAATATAACATTCCACTCGATGCATCAAAGCAAATGAACCGTTAATTATCAAACCGTGCATTTAATATGCAGTCGGTAGCTTGGAACATTCTCGAAGCATTCTCTTGATTAATGGAACGTCGGAGATCTTCATTAATATTTGTTTACAGAAAACTGTGTTTAATATAAATCAATGCGAAGTACAGACGAGCCGGTGCCTCAACAGGTCGCCGCGAAGGAATCCATAATTCAGAAGCGTCGGTAGTCCTTGGCAGTGCGTTTTAAAAATAAGAGAATGGCGATTTTCATTCGAGACGAAACAAATTTACCCGGAAATACTTTTATAATATGAAATCCTTTTTCAATAAATGATGGAAAATATATTGTAGCGGGTAGGTAGGGACCACCACGTGCACAACATCTTCATCTGTATGAATATAGGTATTTCTTTACGCCTGTAGATTATTTAAGAAAGCGTAAAATCGTTTTACAACTCCTCTAAGTGTAGACAAAAGCCTTCCACTGCTAGACATATCTGATTTACTTACTCTACATCTCTACTACAATGCGATAATAGAGATTGCGGATAGATTAAGATGAAGCATGCTTACAGCGACTAAGTAAAGTAAGAATTCTTAAAGAGAGTTCGTCTCTACTTCCTTTAGAGTTGTACTTTCAGCTAACGAACTTTGTCTCTCGGCAATGAAATAAAGTAAGTGCAAGTCAAAGTTAAAATGCACTCATGAAGGACTCACTCTGGACATCGACGAAGTAGACTGGATCAATGGATATCACTAGTGCGTTTTATAAAAGTTTTTATTTCTTAGATTCTAGTTATCTTTGAAATAAGATGACATAACGTTTCCTCGAAGCTATTTTTTCGAAGGCGTTAGCTGAGGAGTATAGTGGTCCCACTCTTCAGCAGTTATATTAAACGTTCCATGGAATGGGAGATGAGTCTTATGCCATATACAGGGCACATATCCAGACTCATTTTTGCTAGTCGGAATTTCAATTTAAAATCCAAAAAATACTTCATCCGTCACAGGTGACTTCTTGGAATGTCTTTAAAATAAAAGTGTATGAACAAAATAGTCAAGTCTTAGTTCGGATAACAGTGAATCGATATTACAATAGACTGTTGGACCGGTGGTATCCGTTGGTCAAGTGATTAGTAAAACTGACCGCTGGATTGACACCCAGGAGAAATATTTGTGTGAAGAGCTTACGTTTATATGTAGTCGTATGTGTCTATGTATGTATTTATCAGCAGTCTGGTTGTCATAGCATAGAGTCTGTCATGCATTTTTTACTGCAGTTTTTAAGCGGATTGAAACGGAATAAGCTGATACTGTGAGGCAGTGGTTCCCAATTTGAGCAGTGTTCCATATGAATAAATACATTGGAACAAGTCGAGCGAATTCTGACTTTATTTTTTCATCAACCTCTTTGTTACCATAGTGTGACATACAACTCTTTTCAGAATGAGTATAGTTAAAGCTATATAGTGTTCTACACTGGCCATGTGCAAGTAGGCAGATTATGAAATCTGCCTACCCGCACATGCCAGATGGTATATGAGTACCTAAGAGAAAAGAGACTTTAAGCGACCAATTTCATGAGTTTTTCCATTAACCATAATTAGCTGTATTAAATCGCTATGGCTCATGGCTTGGACACATGTAGATACGTACAAAGCACTACAGTACACAGTATGTACGTCCTTGTTATTGGTAGTAAACGATGGCTGGCTCATTCTCAGTTTATTACCTGAGATGCTCTAAACATAAGTCGGCATGTACGTACATACATACTGACGTAATTAGGATCAAGCATTTCTTTGTCAATGTGGGTTTTCTGTAACTTCTAATAAAATAAATAAGATTTATAAAGAACAGTCTGCAAGCTCGTATTTGGTCAACTTAATCATCCTCTCTGAGAGGAGATCCGTGTCTAACATCAGAACCACTAAGTTATGATGATGATGAACAAAATACACTCATTCTAAACCATTATATATATACATATGTAGACTTAAGCTATATTGTCTTTAATACATTATTTATCTCTGTTAAGCTGCAAGTTTGTAATATAAAATAGTTGTAGCCTATTAACGATATTTAGAAAAAATTATAATATAATTATAATAAAAATTATATTATTAAACCGTGGTTTTGATTTTTTTCTATTTCGTAAAGTTTGTTGTTTAGTTTTTTCTCATTAAAATATCCTTTCAATTCTTTGTACAATCTTGCGTACTGGCACGCATTGGACTTAGACTATCATCTAGCAAGTCTTAGACATCATCATCATCGGTCCGTTTCCGCCCACTGTTGGAAATGAGTTTCTTCAATAGCACGCCACTGAGCCCGATCCTAAGCTCTTCGTTTCCAATCGCTACCAGCCGCTCTGCCTACACCGCCACTCCAACTAGCTGGAGGGCGTCCTACGCTACGTACGTATTCCATTGTACATAAATCAAATACATACATTGCAATTAAGAGCAAATATTTAATACGCCAATAAGTTTCCTGAGACCTTCATGCAGTAATAATAACGTTTTATCTTGCATCT
Source organism: Parelbella ahira ahira (assembly GCA_018244795.1). Taxonomy (NCBI): domain Eukaryota; kingdom Metazoa; phylum Arthropoda; class Insecta; order Lepidoptera; family Hesperiidae; genus Parelbella; species Parelbella ahira. The sequence continues at coordinate 13,841 of DWME01002021.1, read as the reverse complement.
GAGAACATTTATAATAATTACATCATACTATTGACAAGCCCATTAATATCTGATCGGTACAAATGAGCAGAGCAAGGAAACTGTGGAGGCGAGTTAATGCTTTATTTCGTGTGAAAAGCAAAACATGTATGTATATATATATATTCGTTAGTTTAAAAATAGTAAATGTGTTTGACTCGTGACGAAATAGAAATTTAAATTTGATTGAAATCCGAATCATTCAGCACTTTTGGTTTTACATGATATATTTTAATTTGGAAATATAATTTTAGTTATTTTTGTGCATTAACATAAGGATTACTTGAATGACTATGTGCATTAAGAAAAGTGTTACCTATCATAATTAAATTTTTATGCCTGTAACTATATAAATTTATTGTACAATTTTTTTTATTTCGATTTCCATATACTAAATATGATACATTTTGATAATAATAATAGTAATAATATTAAAGAAAATCAGTATTCATCAAAAACAAATAAAAAAAATTATAAAAACAAAAATTATTCGCTTCGTATATTTTACAATAAACTTATAAATATATAGGTATTCTTTATTTTTATTATATTATCACGCCGAGTCCCTTACGGAGCAGGCATAGAGCACTCAGTGTCAAATATCCCTAGCATTTGATACATGACGTGCTTTTTCTATATTCAATTCTTTGTTGAACTTATATACTTAATTACTACATTTCGTATATATCTATATACCGATGTATTTTGTATAAAGAGATAGGGAAGATTTGTGGCCCAGCACGAGCATTACACGGCCGTAGCGACTCCATGCGCTTGATTGGAATCTACCGCGCGCTGCGATAAATGAATCTGCGTAAGAACACAATGACATAAGCAAATGTGCAGCTAGAAGAGACTGCGTGATTCATATTTTATGAAAAATATTTTATAATGTACAAAGATAAAAAAGAGAAAGGATTATACACCTCTTTAAATAAGTTAACTGCCTCAGTGGTCGAGTGGTTGCAAGCGCGACTGCCGATCGATAGGCCCTGGATTCAAATCTCAAAACGGGTACTGTTGGCTCTTTCTAAGAACTGAAGTAATCAACTATTTCTACAAATTAAAATAGAATCTGTCCGAGTATTCTAAGGTAATCTGCTTTTAAGATTGCAAGCAGATCCTTACACATACTTCGTACTGTACGAGTACCATTATACAGTTTTAAGTACTTTAGAATGCGATGAACGATGAACTTTGAAGAAGCATTTGAAACCACTCAACTGTGTATTGCGTTATGTGAATTTGACCTCTATGACAACATTCATAAAGACGATTATTCAATATCGCAAAGTGAAAAATTTACATTAAAAGTTTTTGCAATATATCAACTTGCGTAAATAAAGTAGATATTTTTAGAAAACGATTGTTGTTACGTGTTACTTTCACATGACGGGCTGCAATAAAGGTTTTTGATACAGTTTTGTTCCTGTTCACTTATTGAGCATAAACTAATAAATCAATAATAATGAAAATTTAAATTAAAGTGGGGAAGTAAATATATTTAGAATGTTTTCACCACAGAATAATATAAAACCCATAACCACGGGGGAGCGGGCAAAGTCGCACCGAATAATTACTTTTGTGGCAAAACCGTACCGGCATCTGGCGTCATAGGCACTAATTAATTGCACGCAACATTTCACACAACTGGTTCCGGACACCTTGAAGTGGCTGCATTAATTTAAATTGCTCCTTCCAGTTCCAGTTGTGCTCTGCGTGTAAACTGCAGGCCACAATTAAACGCACCACCGCCGGCTAGATGTCGCTGCGAACGCGTAAAAGTACGAATTCAGCTTTTCTGCTAGGGATTCGGTCATTTTTAAGCCTGCATATTTAATCGGACTGAGGATGTCTCAGATCTGAAATTTGAGATGTCGAATTGAGTTTAAAGTTTCAAAAGTTGAGATGTTGTACCTATGTATTGAAGACGTTTTGTGAATGTTCACATTGACTTAACTACATATTTATGGACAAAATATATGAATTACATATTTAAGGACTAGACTGCCAACCTGCATTGGACCAGCCTGGTAGACAACGGGTAAAACCATTGTCACTTTGCAAGTATACTCGTGTTTAATAAAGAAACGATAAAAGAGTTCATTTTATGTGGAAGCGATGGCAACGTTTTCGTTTTTAAACTTTAGCTAGCATTGCCCATAGTTTTAAAAGCTACATAAATGTATATTATACTTCTTACTTCCAATTCCCTTTACAACTAATATTATTATTATTTATTAAACGATACACATTATATTATATTATAAATATAACATACTATAATATACATTGTACTATAACATACATAATATACATTATATTATATTATAAATAAATATAAATAAAATAATAACACGTCTCTATTTCTCGGGGGTGTCGACAGAGGTAGTTCTTGCAAGTTTCACCAATTATGTTATAGGTACGTTCCACCGTGAAATAGAATATGACCCTATAACCATACACCGGTCATAGGTCCAGCTTCCGAGCTACTGCTAGGAATATCAAATTAGAAAAACCCAACAATACCTTGCACGAACCGGGCATCAAATCCCGGAACTTTTTTAGCAGTTGCGTTTGCAACCACTAAGCCAACGAAGGAGTCTGTGTCCGCATAACAAACCGCTGTCGGTCAAATAAATAAATACAAAGTCCCACGAGTGTAAATGCTGATCTTTCTTTAGCAATACTATCGACAATAAAAGAAAATTTAAATATGTGAAATCGCCAACCCTAACAAATGAGATGCGATAATACTTCGGCGTGAATTACAATGCCCATATTCTTAAGTTCGTATTTAACTCTTTAATTGACCACTTACACCGCGCACCGTGTTATTGTTTCATTAATTTAAAATTAATCGATCCTATCTCTTTTTATTTGCGAAAATAATACGCTCATTGGCTCTGATTGCTCTTGGAACTGATTACATGGTTATAAAAGTACCTACAAAAGTTACTTTAATTTTTTAATGATTTATATTTAACAGTTTTAACAAAGGCCAATCCTAATGTCCAGTGGTTTTTTTAAATTATCAAGCCTGATTTGATATTAAAAGTTTTTGGTTTGAACTCATTAGAATCAAGAACACAAAACATGATCAGATGTACCTACTATTAACTCTACAATATTATCATACAATATTATTATGTCTATGCACAGCTATCGGGATATAGGTGACAGAGACAAACGTAATTAAAAAAAAATTAAACCAGTAGTAAGCGAAATACACGGTATCATTTTAAAAACCATTGACTAAAACATCATCAATATAACAATACATTTGGAACAACGAACACAATGAAAACAAACAACAACGACAAATACGATTAAACAGTTAAAACGAAACGTGATGTAACATCGTCAAATTCGCGTGAACGTTTTGAATAGAGAAGCGGAGTGTTCAATAAATTAGAACGGCAAATACAGCAGCGATTTACTGTTAAACGGTAAATTCCCAGCAACACTTCAGTGTAGTGTGAGATCTTTATCAATTGTGAATGTTCCTGCGCGGGACCGATGCAGGAGCTCGCAGTAAATCTTCTTATAGCTTCCGCAATTATCAAGCCGTTAGATTGTGTTCTCCGGTTACACTGCCGTAAAACTGATTTCGACTAGGGGTTTCAGGTCACTTACATTTACTATTGTATTTAATTTTTGTCGTGCTGTAAAATTTTGTTTACTTTTGAGCTTATCGACTTGAAGTTAGATTAATTTCGTTACTTTAAGTTTGTATGTGCAATTGAGGCTGTTATTCATTTTCAACTACTTGTGACATTGTACAAATATTCAAGATGTTTCAAATTATATCCAGAGACCTTAGTAACGTAGTAGCTTTAAGAGATAGCCATTTGTTTTTTTTATTAGCTTTGTTTTAATAGCGTAATTTAGTTAGGATTCGCGTTACGTTGTGGAGAATACGATGTTAGAATAATCCTTTTCATCAATACAAATTTGACTAATTAGTAATTTGATTTGTTTGTACTAGTAGTAGTAGTAGTAGTAAATAAAAGGAAATAAAAGTAATGATAATAATACCTTGGGACAAAGCTGATAAACATACGTCATAAATCGCTAAGAACACATCTACATATGTATATAAATAAATTTGTAACCCGATCCAAACACAATTCTTGTGCACATCAAATAAATTTTTGTCCTGGGTGGGAATGAAATGTACATACAACTTGTGACTCAGATGTACATTCGTGGACCCTATTGGCCGCTTAACCCTGAATATGGAATTTCTTTGTTATCAGTTCTCACCTTTGAAAAATGATTACTAGCTGTAACGGCAGAGTATTTAGAAGCTATAAAATTCCAGTTTTATTTCCACCGAAAATAAAACCATCAAAATTCGTAAATAAATTCATTTTGAACACGGGTTTCATTAAATCGTGTCAAATTAAAAATAGTGTGCTCTCAATTGGACGCATTGTGGGAACCTCTCAATTGTAACCAGCTGCGGGTTTTATTGACCAATTAATTTAAAAAAGAATTGTTAAAAGTAACATTGTTATTGCATTGATTTGTTGACAGGAATAGTGCTTTTTCCGGCCTTATGTAAGCTAGGAATCTTTTAAACAAGGGTAAATAGGTTTTCCCATGGCACGCGTGCCCAATGTTATGACGCATCTGACTTTCCATCTAACGGGAGTTTGGCCAAAGCCTAGCTTATCATATAATAAAAGAAACATAATAATGCTCGCAAATATACAGAATAAATGTAATTCAAATTGACGATACAAGCAACTTACGTTACATGTTGTTTTATTATTCAGCTCAGAGTGCGTCTTAAGCGATTAAAGATTGGCAGTCAATTATTATATACACTTCATTTTCATCTCTTCTCTAGTCTTTCATCAGACTACAATCCGGTGCTGCACGTGATATCTTTTCACTCACGGCTGTTTTTGCCAATGTTTTTCCAATGATCACTACGTCATTTTCCGCCCCTTTTCTTATCTTAATGACTTATAATAAAGTTGATGTATTTTGTATATATCCTGAGATATTTATGTTGTATTGAAGGTAATTTTTTAATAACATGAGCATATAATATGCGTATATGAATTATGGAATTTAATAACTGAAATGTTTGAATCAGATTTGTTGGTGACCGTAAAAAATATTGGAACAGAGTTTGTATACAAAAAACATCAAACAAATTGTACAAGAGAGTGAGCAATCTCAAAAATAAATCTTCAAACCACTCAATATCGTTTACTTTTTGAAAAAATACTCGAAGCATAAATGTAGCGCTGAAGTGCGGTCAACACTACAACTCTTGAAGAAAGTCAAGCGAGGTCGGTAAAAGTTACGAGAACAGAAAATAAAACTGCGAAGGAATCCAACAAACATAATATATTTCGTTACTACTAAATACTTTAACACTAGATGAACAGCAAATATTGATATGAATATACTGGAAAAAACTTCTAGGACTGCTTACATATACCACAAATTGCTGGATGAAATAATATAAATAATAATTATATGAAATAATTCAGTTACCCCTGAAATTGTTACGAAACATAACAAACCCGAACAAAGGTTTTCATCGCTTTCATATCCTAAATGTCACGGTTGGCTGCTGCCGTTCTTATACTAATTAAACGACAGAGCTGATTAATAAGAATCTCTAACTATTTAACAAGAGGAGCCCATTGTCTGTTCATAAAATGGTGGTCGTACGAAAAAAAGTACAATAAGTTGCGAAGAATTGTCGGATTAAAAGCGCCGAGTCATTCATTCCGAGCTTTAATTATTCTCTGTTTAAACAAATCGCAATAAAGAACCACTGACAGTGCTTCGAGGGAATCGCCGGACGGTAAAAAGGTAGCGCAAAAAACAGCGGAAACCTGGTGGCAACGTCAAACGAATTCCTAGAATAGCCCATTCTTTGCAGCACGAACTTGTGGGAAACTTCCTTGAGACGTAGACACCAATTAGCTCTAAATGTTCAACAGCTTCTCGATAATAAACTTTCTAGCCCTTAGGAGATTAAAGTGAAATTACTTTATCCTAGGAACTTTTGTAATTCTTTTAGATCGGTTTGAAAGTACACTCGTACCGCACGAGTACGTGCTCCGCGCCGTCTGTTGAGGAAATTTAGCGAACATTTAAAAAATGCCAACGTTGCACAAATGCAGCTGAGACCAATTACGGATGAAAATGCGTTTTCGATGCACCGACCACGTCATTGCGGTGAGAAGAGAGAATTTTCGCACCTTTTAGCATTTTAAACGATTGTCGGTTCTTCGATTTTTTACACGCGTCGCAAAATTGGTAATAAAAGTTATATTTATTGTTGCTACTAATATTTCTCGGTACTAGCTAGCATTTCTCGGTTGTGGATATTAATATTCCTCGGTCAAGTAATATAAAAACGTAATAACAAGCCTGTAACCCCCGAAGGAGTAGGCAGAGGAGTGTAGTACCTACACTCCTACATTTCACCAGTTACGTATAATATGTTACGTTATTACGTGAACGTTACGTTAAAGTAATATATATGTATGTATATATATAAGTATCTATTTTATCAGGATAGTATATTCGTTCTAAAATTAAAAAAAAACGGGAAAGAAGTTTAATTTCTGTTACCTGTTTATTTGCACCTTTTTAGAATATACGATTGTTTTGTTATTCTTATTAAATATGATTATAAAACATTCAATATCCTACCGATATAAAATTTTACAACTAATAAGGGAGCCATGAGGATATGAAATTTTCTTGAAACAAATTTTATTAAAACAGTGTAATAGCAGCGGGAACGGGTAATAACGAAGAACAGTATGTTTTTATAAGAAACATTGAATACTTTTACACTTGCAAACAGTTCTAATATTATTACTACAGCGTCATGCCAGGTTACGTATGGGCTAGACAAGGAGCACAAAGTCTATATATGTTTATCCTTACCAATTCCACGTGCTGGTTTAATTAATCGGTTATATATAATAATAAAAGGAAAATATTTTTCAAAGGACAGCCGACAGTAAAAACGTTCATAAGTATGTTAATAATTACAGACTAATCGCAGCCGTTGAACCAATAACTAGCCTTCGATTTCCATGGATAACCAACTACTGGAAATAACAACGAAATATTTTGTAACAGCGTCTTATCAGTGTATAACGTAAAATCACCGGCCTTGAAATAATTATAACTTGAATTCATATACAATACGTGACAGTGTACTATGCTTCTCTGGCTATCCCTTCGGGGATTACAGGCGTCATGTAATGTTTCATTACATTTTTGAATTCATTAAACGTATACAAAAAATACAAAATTACTCCTCCTGGTAACACATTGTTATTAAAATTACTTATTTTATTACACTAAGTTATTAATGAGGTTTATTATAACTGTGTAGTTTAAATCGAATATGTCACAGTAACGTCGGTAATATTGGAAACTCGTCAAATTTGGGAGCAAAGATTTTTTACGAACTCTTAGAGTGGAATTTCCATTGTCTCTACATCCAAGAGTGCATTGAGCAGATACGCTAATTGTTCGCGTCAACTGTGCCATTATCAACAATTACCGACGCAGCTGTATCGTACTGGAATGTGAGATGCACGGAACTCCGAGCCGGCCGCTCCTAGACCCCGCTGAATAATAGCCGATAGTTTCAACGATTAAGCAAAATTAACTTAAATCGATATACCTGCTTTTATGGCATAGGAACCAGCTATTATAATTCTTATGTTGTATTAAGTTTTTATGGAGTTCTGGCTTCAGTTTCATTGTACCTACTCGTATTTCTCATGTTTTTGTTTGTATGTACATATGTTCAAAGTAGCTCCATTGTTGTTTATTTACATAAATAGGTTAGATTTGTTAAAAATGAAGTTAGCGGACTAAATAATATATCGATGCATTAAATTTTGAAATTATGTGAGGATTAAATACAATTATTCGGTTCGAAAAAAGATATAACGAACATGTAGATGTTAAATTGTTTTGGACTAATAACTTTTTTTTATTAAAACCATATCAATGGTAACAATTAAACGTTATAAATTATAGATGAAGCGCTTATTAGCTTGATTGCGTTGTTTGACGACAAAAAAGGAAACGCTAAATAATGAAGTCAATCGAAAGCAAGAAAAAAATTAATTAAAAGAATCTTGCCATAGAATCTGTAATAACATTATTTTCTTCAAATATACTCGTACATATACCTTTTATATGAATTTGCATATCCCTCTGTTGTACCGGAAAGTGACTCGGACATCCACAAGAAGATCCCATGGGAAATCTTGACAAAAAGGTTCGCGGGCAAACAATGGCGGAGACCAGTCTGTTTGAACTTGAAGACTTGTCAGATGGACGCCGGATGGACTGATATAACTGAGGAATACGAGAATTAAATAGACAATTCTGACGTTCCTTTAAACTTCACTTATGCGAGAGTACTTTGTATCTGATGTACAATGTAAGAACTATAAATATAACCGTTCTGTTATTTAGTCTGAAACCAACTTGCGTTTATGAAGGGAGTGATGGTGATAGGCACGTCAGATATGTGAAGATGTAGATGTTTGACATTTGATGCTCTGCCTAATCTATGAGAGATCTGGCGTCTTGAGAAAAAAAATTATAACAAATTAGAAAGCATATATCATCTGTTACCGAGGGTTGGAGCAATAGATTATGTACATATCAATAAGAATTGTTTAATATTTTGCTGTTCAAATAATCTTAGATCATTAAAAGCAGCTCCAGCATTAAAATCAGGTAGCAATTTCTATGGAAAACAATTCCAGTAAATCGTATGATTGATAGCTGATTTAGAGCGCGCAGTATTTCAATTTATGATTTGAAAGCCATTTGATTATAATATGTATATGGATTTTCAAGATATACATTTTTTGCATTATTTCAGTAAAACGCGTTAATACTTTTTTGTTCTATGGCCTGTACAAAAATATAGTAGTCCAATACTGTTGAATAATTTTATTTCAAAAGCTTCGTTTCTGCTCGTGACAAACGAGTCACAGTGTAATGAAAAATCAGAGGCAGGATTTACTGGAAACGCGCTGCCGTCACCAGCACTGAGTGACGAATTCAAACTAAATTGCTCGAAACATGCCCACTAAATGCGCGCATGCATTTTGATGTACACTCCAAATACTTTTTATGAGTTTTAACAAAATTGTCGCGAAAATTCCACACCGTGCAAATATTAGGTTTATAACAAAAATATTTCACTGTTACCAGACCACTTGTATAAGTTATATATAATTAAAAAAATACAGATTTTTTTAATTTTTTTCACCTTAAGCAACTTTTTTCTTAACATTTAACACTATGAGTAACAGTTCTCTATTAACAATATATGTATTTCTGTCCTTTACCGTGTATAATTATAACCGCCATATAATTAACAAGGAATGTAAATTTTGTAGTATAAATACATAGATATTGTGTTTATGTAACACCACCAATGACAGATTAATAATTTAAAAAATCACGTTTTAGGCGCTGCAAACATATACATTAGATTCTTTATTTTAGTTTAGACACTTTAGACTGTTTCATTTTTAAAGTTAAGATCGTAGCCAGTTGCGGCGTCTCATTAGATAAGAGACGAAATTATGCGAGGCTTAAAATATTTTGCATTTATTTGAGCCGAGATAAGTTTAATTTGTGTACACTTGGAGCGTCTCACGTCCACACGGTGGCGTTATATCATTATCTTCATACTTCACCTTTTAAAGTTACGACGCGAACGGTGCGTACCAACACGGCGATGTCTTGGCGTCTTATTTACAAAATACAATTTGTTCGTGTAATTTCAAGGACTTTTGAGATTAAATATACGGCATTGTTACACGCGGCGTGTTCACTTGGTATAATATTGTTGGTTTAATAAAACGGGCTTAATGTGGCTCATAAAGTTGTGTTTTGAATATCACAAATATTTTTTTGGGTTTTTATATCATGATTTATTTACGTGTTTTACTGTTACTGCTGCATACCGTTCTTGTAACAGCCGCTTGTGTCGGTGTAGTCGTTAATCGCGTGTGTGTGATATAATTCTTTCTTTGTATACAACACCTTGGGAAAGGCCTACATATGTCCAGCAGTGGAACGGAAGAGGCTGATTTGATAATAATGATGATACAATTATTATTGGACATATAAATTTACAAATGGAAACTTCCGAGATACCATTACCGATTTTGATATTATTCGATAATTTGATTTTCGATAACATAAGCATTCATTATCATTTTAAAAAAATGGTGTGACATTTGTAATACTTTTTTTTACGTTTAATACTAAAGCGTTTTTTTAATGTTAGAATGAGTCATAATGCATTAGTTTATTTTATGGAACGAAATATAAATAATACCTATTGTTTAAAATTATTTAGATTAGCTTACTGTCTTAAAAAAAACTAACCCAGTGCAGCGTGGAGTTACAGATTATCGTAATTTCACAATTTGTAACCGAGACGACTTCGCAAAGTTGTAATTTTAAATAATGTCTCAGGTTGGAATCCAAAAGAGCTGCGGAGTTTGGATAAGAAATTTCGCAACTAGGTGAATTTTCTGAGATTCCACATTTCAACTTCTTAAAACATGGCTGGAAACTTCGAGAAATTTTAGTTTGAAATTTTATATTGTTTAATGGGATATGTATGAAATCGTTCCTTAACGGCCCAGACATTGTTGGCTTGAATAAATGATTATTCTATAGTAATCCATTGTTTAATTAAACAGACCTGGTATGATAGATTTCAGCCTTACACTCTCAGGGACTTGTCTTCGAACTTTACTTAAATATAGGCTTTACGTAAATATATGCGTTTATATATTCACTTTGTTATAATTGTAAAGAAAGACACTGTGGGACACTCACATGTTTGACTGATACATAATATATTCTTATTTGAGGCATCTTGCGTTAAGCAATCTGAAATGGGCCGGAGTGGCAGAATACGGCTTGAAATGTTGTCATTCTGAATAGAAACAAGGATTCATAGATTAGATGGAAATAAGTTAAGTATTAGTATACATTCATACGAATGTGCGTATTTCAATATTTTTATAATACGGCGAAATTAAAATTAAAAATTCTGTGGTAACAGTATTTTAATCAGTCTTATAGTAATACCAAAATGCAAACGTACCTATATTCAAATAATTTTATACCAATAAGCGCCTTCAAATTGTAATTATGTGTTTGCTTTCGTTGTTTAATTATTTAATAGTGTAATATTCAAATCAAATGCAAAACATCATGTGAGTACCGAATAAATGTTAGTAGGTGGTATGTTTGCGAATCGCGACTCGGGCATGTTTGTGTCGCTTACACAAATTTCGATGTGATTGCGTCCGATGCTGATGAAAATCAATGTTTATTTAATGCCAGCAAAAACTTCGAACACTCTAAACATTTACCAAAGGGGCCTAATGAAGCTTTTCATAATTAGTTATCATAAAATTTGTTATTCAATGCTAATGCATGGGTGGATGATAGCTGCGTTAATAATAATTACTACTTATAATTCAGTTAAGCATAAGTAAACATCCACAATAATTGGCTTATCAATACAGATATATTTAAATAAGTTATATGTTATGTAGTCGATTTGATAATAATTTATTATATATATAGGTACTTAAAATAAACGTAGCGTAGGACGCCTTCCAGCTAGGTGGAGTAATAATGTACGCAAAGTGGCTGGCAGTGGTTTGATGCGAAGAGCTGAAGATCGAGCTCAGTGGCGTCCCATTGGAGAGGCCTATGTCCAGCAGTGGACGGGAGTAGGCTGATAATGATGATGATGATGATGATATAAAAAAAACCTTAAGGGGCTTATTAAATAGGAATTGTGATTGGAAGTTGAAAGAGCCTTGTTTTAAGAATCGAATGAGAAGCAATCAGTGTTAGCATGATTTATTGTTTCCAAATTTAAAAAATGATGTACAATCCTTTTTTCCGAACATCCAGTTTTCTGCTAAACGAAATCAACTTTAGGTAAATTGCAATGTCGCCAAAACAATTTGCAATTACAGAAAAATAATTAACTTACACTTTAATTTACAGTTCACAGTCAAATTGTAGAGATGAGGGCGTTCAAATAAGACTCAAAGTGCGCCGTAGACCGGAAAATTTGGGTATCTATGTTACATGCGGGCGCTGCAAATATTATATGTATAAATAGCGCTCTGTGTATGTTTGTGTGGAGTGGGGAAGTTACTTGGCGTGTGTTGGGTCCATTATACATGTAGTAGTTCGCCCTAACAGTTCTTGCCTGTGTACGTTCCGAATAGTTTCTGCATTCAAGATAAGGGTCGAAGTTTGTGAGAAAATGTAAAGTTTCTCTTCTCTTACCCTTTATAACATGTCAATATCTACACGTCCTTATAGATATTCGAATTACATTCTCCTATTTTATAACGCCATTATTGGGTGGCATTAGTGCAACGAATGTGTTTAATTTTTTCTAGAGATGTTTATTTTCATTGAATATTGATTAGTTCGTTTGTTCTTTTAAAGTATTTCCATTTTGCTTGTGATATTTATGATTAATGGTCGAAGGTAGAGTTGAAGAAATACAGGCAGTAGAACGGAGGTAGGGGTAGCTATTTACCTCATTGGCTTAGTACAGATTCATAAACGTAATACGAAGTACGGTTTAGATAAGGTTGTAAAAAATTTAAGGTTGACAGATTTCCCCATAATGTTTCTATTACTTTCATGGTGAGTGACACAAATTTTTGAAAATAAAAGTAATTTCGCAAAGTAGGAAAAATATTCGAAGCTTAGATTATCAGAATAGGAGGGTTAAATGTAAACCTTTAGACCGTTATTATGGTTGACATCATATGCCGCACATTCAACATATGTATGCTTGGATGTATGCACGAGTAAGTATACACAATTATTCATGCATCAGACACCTGATAAACAAGCGTATAGTATACCGCTGGCCACACAAAAAATCCCATTTGTTGACACTTCCACCCCACACCAGCCGGGAGAATAAAAAAACTGTCAAGCATTGTACTCCATATTCCGGTCTTGATAAAGTGGGTATAATCAGTGCGAAGATGTCTTCGACATGTTTGCTTTCGGTTTTTGAGAGCATTTCCAAATTGCTACGTCCCCTTTTTTGATATTTTGTAACCTATTCCCAAAACCTTTTAGCGTATTTTGACTATCTTTTGTGATCGTTTGAAATTACTCACAGAATACTAATACATATCGTATGTATAAAGTCTCTAATAATTTAAAAAATCACTAAGACACTTATTTGAAAAAATATTTCTTTGCTTTTTGTTTTTTTTTTCTCTGTAAATATATCATGTAGACTAGTATTTCTTTTTAATATGAAAATGGAATCTTTCTTAAAATAACAGTATTTCATGTTTCACTTGAACCGATTCCCGAACGAAAGGAAAGATCATTTTGGATAATTATTCAGAATCCTTGCAATATTCAGAAAGTTGTCCATTGGAATCCATATATAAAACTATCAATGTGCAAACCGCATTTGGCTAATCTGGCAGACAATCGACTGTAATCTACCTAAGCCTGAGAGGAAATTCAATAGGATGATAAAGGATTGATAATGATGAAAGTACTATTATACATTGTATTATAAAGTAGGTACATTATGAAATGTCAGACAAAAATACATATATTTGAGGCTAAAATTAAATTTTTAAAAAATTTCATTAGTCCTCTTTGTACAAGAGCTTTAGAAGTTGAGCCTTATGTCAAAGAAATTTATCTGCAACCAGGATGTAAGTAAGGGTCAATCACAAACGACTTTGAGCGGCGGATCTTTGCCC
>DWME01002020.1:0-22342 GCA_018244795.1 Parelbella ahira ahira | reverse complement strand
TCATCAGCCTACTCTCGTCCACTGCTGGACATAGGCCTCACCAATGGCACGCCATTGAGCTCGATCTTCAGCTCTTCGCATCCAACCACTGCCAGCCACTTTGCGTATATCGTCACTCCACCTGGCTCAGGGACGTCAGCCGCGCGCTCGCCGTGGCGTTTTTGTCATGTTCCACTTAACATGTTATACTTAACATAGCTGATATTATAGCGGCTCGCGGCGGCGGCGCGCGCCCGGCGCACGCCGGCCCTCTACCGAACAATTTAAATACTATGTATTACGTCAATGTAAATAGAGTACGAATTAGACATTTAGACACTGTAAGAGATGTAATCGTAGTGTTTTATTTTTTTTTTATCGCTAAAGAGATGTACAGTAAGGGGGACGTAAATGAATTAATGTGTGGATCCGTTCAGTGTCGGTGCGGACCGACCGGCCGGCGGCGGCCGCGACGAAACGATGCTGCGATATTCCTTGTGCCCCTCGAAATATCAGTGCATTAATATATGAGTCAAGATATATAGACGATGCGGTAGTGTTATTGTGTATAGATGTGTTTATACTAGCTCGAGTCAGGCGGAAGAGACCGATACTTGCCACCGGTTCGAGCGAACGACGACAAGCTATGAATCCTGACATCGGCTCACGTTAATTAGCTTTTAAATATTTCATCAAAATATAAAATACACAAAAAAAAATGGATATAAATTTCTCGACCAAGTGCTGGTTGTTTTTAAATTATTAAAATGTAAAAAAAATTAGATTATAAACAAAGTATAGGTACAATTTATGAATTATACTTTTCTTTTCGGCATTTCGTGTATATCAGTGGAAGGGACTTTGCTTTTTCCGCTATTGAGAAATCGACCCTTGTGTACTCAGTTCTTTAAGTTGAGAACATTCATTGGACACTCTTTGAAGCAACCTCAGTGTCGAATGTTCCTTTTTATGTATTTTGCGATTTCCTATGCTCATGTCCTTTTCCATTGCTTATTTTTGTTCCGCTGTCTATATGTATAATATGGTTTTGTTAAGGCAGGGTAATGCAGACATGAGAAGAGGTACTTCTTTATTTTTAATTAGATTGATGATTTGTTTGAATGTTTAAATTGAGTTGAATTAATCCATTCAATGGAATTTGTATTGTTATGAAAGGCACAAGAGCTTGTTGTTTTTTTATTAAGTCATTTAATTTGAATTTGGAAGAAAATGAGGCAGCTTTTAGTTAATTACGATTGTCAAGTTACCAAGCAAGCATTGGCGTTACCCTCCTGAGTTCAGCGGGCACGGAAAGCGCGAAGTCAGTATTACATCACGCAATACGCATGAGCTGAAGGGAGGTTGTGAAGAGTATTGTTATAAAAGGTACCTATTCAAAATCTGGAGAACAGACTAACTTGTCCTCTTGTCTGATAGTGTTGCTGCAATGTGCATTTATGCCATCTTCACTTTTATTTGAATTTTGGGATCAGTGCCAAACTTTCTCCTTCTTGTTTAACTCGAAATGATGCAATTGTTAGCATGCTTGAAGAAACAGTTGAGTTATTTGTTTAGTTAGTCTGCCATTTTGTGAATATTTTGTTTTGATAGTAATATGTAAATCTTTTATAATATATTTGTTTACAATAAATAAACGACAACATTATAAATAAATGAAATTGTATTTTCCATTTAAACTGATGAAAAAAAATATAAAAAGAATAATATGCAAAGAAATTTGTTGTTTTTATTTTGAGGTGTACCTACAGCGAGTTTGAGTTGTGGTCAAATAATGATGAACAGTGGCATCTCATGACAAAACATATTTTTGCGTGTGTGTGTGTGTGTGTTCGTGGGAAATTGAAAACCAAGGGTATGTGGTCAAAGCTGGGTGTTTGTGAATTACGAAAAACAGATTTTTTAACAGATGAAGACATTGGTAGCAACTATTCCTAACTCTACTTTAAAAAAACCGTTGATATTTAACTCCTTTTGCGTTACTCTCTTGGCAAAGTGGTCGTGGTCAGTGGCTCGCTTTATAATTCGTCGCGTATTATTGCTTTTCTTGAACAATTGTGGAGAGGTCCGCCCAGGGCCGATTTTGTCTGGTCCGTTCACCTCTTCGGTGTCCTTAACGCGGCCCTGCATCACCAGGCGTTCAATTGACAAATTATTTCGCCCCGATACGTGCTCAAAAAAGGTGAGAATACGAGATTGCACAATAAAAGATAGTCGCTGCTTGATACGGAGTTCTTGGAGTACAGAACTCAGTCTACGATACTCCAAGCATTCTCCTCCAGCATCACATCTCCAAGGCATCTATCTTCTCGGTCTCTCGTAGGGTTCACGTCTCCGCGGCGTAGAGGAAAATCGGAAATAGGTACTTACTAATGTTCGCATAAGCCTTGTTTTAGTGGCTTTAGTGATGTGACGGTTTTCCCGTTGATGGATATTTAACGACTTAATGAATGATTGGATATTCAACCATAGAAAGGGTTATATTATGTCCCTATATATTTACAAAGTTTTATAAATAAAACTACCAAAAGTATATTATAAGAAGTATTTATTATGGGATGAACATATCATCGGAATATGAGTGGTAAGTATCATATAAATAAATAAGTGGCTGGCTTCTTTTCAGCCTTCCGTACATGTGTATACCTATTTTAATCTGTAATGTAAACCTCTCCAGTTACCATCCTGAAGTATTTCTGATTTTACTTATATATTGTGTAAGCGAATAATGTAATTTTAACGGTGAAATAATCGAATAATTAAGTAGGTAAAATATTTACAGAATTTTGTGAGCACTGTCACATCCTTATTTTTTGTTTATGGCAACATAGACAGAAATGAACGTCGATCGAGTGCAAATTACTAGATTGAATTTTCGTGGTTTGTAAAGTATTGTTTGAAATGCTATAATTTATATAGTGTAGAAATGATTCATTTTAAAGATAACAAGACAAAATCAGCTCTTAGTACAAGATGGGCTCAAATGTCGAAGCAAGAGCAGGTGATCGAAAAAAAGAAGATGGAGATCCAAGCCAAACTTGAAGCTCAAAAACAGGCTGCAGCTCTTGCCGCTCAAGCTAAATTGACGAAGTAAAATATGTTATTTAAATTTAGTTTTCCTATTATTGTTTCTTAGACATATTGTAATATTTTAAAACATTTTTCTATGCTAGAAACGTTAGTTGAGGTTTACCAGGACGCTTCAGATCATTGACAGCATTGGCGGGACAATAATCATTATTCATTCGTGATACTCTTTTTCTACTTTAACATAGTCTGCTCTGGTTACACATCAAGACAATTGAGTATTGGTATTTTTTGCTAGGTTATTCTGATATCTTTGGGATACCATGTGTACAACAATGTTGATATTGGCAGCCAGGTAGTGTATATATTTAATGATATACATACGTGAATTGTCATATATTGTTATATATGTATACAACAATACCTGTATTGGTTGTTTGCAACTTTGTATGGCCCACCATTCAACCTTTTAGAGGAGGTTCAAAGATCGCCAGATTGCTTTAGTATAGATTTGTTGAAATATCACTTCAGTTAACTCATCTACTGTCATCTACTCCTCTACATCTACTCTCTACTCTCTGATGGTTGTTCTTAAGCTGTTCATAAGGTTTCTGATATTTTTGTACAAATGGGTTTTAATGATGACAGTTAATACTCGACTACATATTATAGTTTGGCTCATTGGCCGAGTGGTTGCAAGCGCGACTGCCGATCGGTAGGTCTTGGGTTCAAATCCCGGGTCGGGTACTGTTGGATTTTTCTAATTTAGACATGTTTTAATTTTTTTGCCCTTTATACTTATCTCTTGATGTTTTGTGTTGTATATTAACAAAATTCACCAGTGATGATATCCCACCACAGAATAGTGGGTGAGCCTATTGCCATATAGGTACCAAGTATAGATATAGACTCCTTGGAATAATTGAGAAGTATAAAACAAAAAAAGTACCAAAAATAGTACTTTGTCTACCCCTGAGATCAAACCTAGGACGTCTTGATCAGCAGGCATGATTGCATCTGTCTTTAACTTTATTGCTTAGTAAATCATTTTATATCCAAATCTAGGGGGTATGAATTAACTGTTACAGTTATATCAAATTCAAGGCTATAGATTATGATCAATTTTAATGTCCTAATTTGTTATTTGCTTCGCTTTTCTTCAGCCATTTTGCATGTAATCTTGTAAATGTAAGGTAATGGACATCTTTACTTTAAGTTTATCTATAGGATTGACTGGCTCTCTCACAATGTGCATTAATGCAATTAATTCAGAAGCTCTTTCTAATCTTTGTCAAGTAGATATGGTTTGTAGTGGGGCAGTTTGTTATAAACACACACTGGTGTTCACCCAAGTTTTCATTATCATATTTCGTCACTGTTAAGTAGTGTGTGTCATAAGAGGGGGGTACCTCTATTGTAAGGCAAGTACAATGAAATAACCTGTCCACTTACGGACAGCCATGTAGGTGGTGTGCCTCAGTGTTCTCAACCTGCATGCCCAGTCTAGGGACTATGGACTAAAATGATTCAGAGTATGCTTATGGCCACCAGTGAGCTTAGACAGGGTGATAATCATGATGACAGCACATTATGGAAAAAGTCATTTACAGAGCTGATAAGATAGTGATACCCCTCTAACTGAAGCAAATTGTTATATCCTTATTATGATGGGCTTTATAGCACTAAGATCCCATTCTTGAGGTATTTTTTCAACCCAGAAACTCTTGTGAGTAGCTAGTATCCTTCCTTGAAATGGGGGCCATCAGCATTTAATAGCATAGAGGTGATATTTCATAAGCCTATTCTTTTCCTGTTATTCCGATGCTTTATCTATTTTTTCACTTTTAGTATAGCAGGTTCCTGCACCTCCATTTCAAACATTGTAGTCAATGGACACAACATTGCATGAGTTTTCTAGGCCCCTTAGTATGCTATTTTAAGGATTACGTATAATTTTAATTTCATAAAACTTCAGTTGAACTAACAGTTAATAAACTATTAATGAATGAAATGATCAGCAAATGCTGTTACTCATTTATTTCCAGCCCTCCATCCGATGATGACAAAGGCTCTAAAAATATATTTTCAAATGATGGCAGCTTCATGAGCCAATTCAAAGCATTACTAGACAAACAAAAAAAAGATAAAGAAGAAAAAGAAGAGGTAGAAAAACAAAAAGCAGTTGAAGAGGAAAAGAAAAATAATCCTGAGCCATCAGAAGTAGTTAAAATTGAAGAACAAGAAACAGTAGAAGAAAAGAATATTGTAAATAATGAAGCCTATAACCAACAACCAAAAGAAAAAAGATACAATGACAGACAGTGTCGGTAAGTTTCAATTAATTTTACTAGCAGCTTTGTATGAATGTTGTCTTACCTCATGCAATATGTAAATGTTTCTATTGTTAACAGAGACAGAAATCGCAGATGGAATGAGAGGGGCAGGAACAGGCCCCATAGCCCAATTACTCCAGTAGTTGAAGATCGCAAAAAAATTGTTGACAATTCAAATATCCCTCCTTCACAAACTCCTGCAACACCATCTGGACCTGATGATCAGATTTCCAATTCTAATAACCAATCCCAGTGGAGTATCCAAGGTGGTTCTGATTCTAATGATGATTCTGGTTCCAATAATGAAAGAGATAATTCTGTGCAGCTTCCATTAGAAACAGATACTGTGCAGCCTCATAATATGGGTCCAGGGTCTATGCCATCTGTGCCTTTTGGTTTTAATCCAATGAGACCAATGGGTCCAGGGCCAATGGGTCCCGGCCCAATGGGTCCAGGTCCAATGGGACCAGGTCCTATGATTCCTGGGCGTATGGGATCAAATTTTATGGCACCCGGGCCTATGGGCCCTGGCCCTTCTGGTCCAATGGGACCATTTCCACATTCTGGACCAAATCAAAATAATCCCATGATTCCACCTGGAGGTCCCAATATGCCTCCAATGCCCCCTTTTATTGGAGCTCCACCGAATTTTCCCATGCCTCCAAATTTTATGGGCCCTAATGGCCCTTGTGGGCCTGGTCCAATGTGCGGCCCAAATATGCGGGGACCAAGCCCTAATGGGGCCATGCCGCCATTTTTTGGTCCCCCTTTCCATAATCCCGGTATGATGGGATCTAATGGTCCTAACTCAATGATGCCAAATAACAATATGCCGTTTATGGGTCCGAGACCTCCTTTTGGTCCTAATGGGCCCAATTTTGGAAATAATGGACCCCCTAACATGAGACCACCCAATATGCCATTCATGCCTCCAAATTCAATGACTCAAAACTCAATGCCATTGCATACTATCCCTGAACCAAAGCCTTTAGATACAGTAACCATTCCACCACCCGAGCCTATGAAACTTCAGAACATACCTCCACCTATGCCAATGTCTTTGTCCCATATATCACAAACAAAGGACTTGGATCCTGGGAACATACCGGCGCTTTCAAATTCTCGAGGTGAGGATAAAGTTTTCACTGCCTTGATTCTGTCTCTATGCTTTATGAAAGTGTATCCAATTCTATAATGTGTTTTTAAAAGCATAGAGGCTGATAAAAAATTGGACATGTAATCTCTTAATTCAAGTTCTATATACTAAGGTTACAATTTAGAATTGTCAAAACTGTGCATGTTATGGAATGGTTAAAGAAATCTTTGTATCAGAGATCATAATTATGTTTTAAAGTCGCATTTATATGTGTGTATTTTGCGAGCAAGTTTTTTACCGGCGTCTGAGCCAAGTTGTCACAGAGTGGCCGTAGAACACAATCCTGACAAGTGGTGTGCAGTTCTCTCTGCAGATATGTTCCCGTCTTCAGTCCAGCGAGCTGCTGCCGAAGTTGCCCGCAACGGCGACCACTGGGAAAATGTCCTGAAAGCTATTCACTCACAAGACCAAACTATGTGGTAATACCACTGACCAGTTTTGATCCCCAACAGGAGGATATGTGTTGTATTAATTTTTATATTATCTACTTTTCAATTAAGGGCCTATCTTCAATAAAACAATATTGCAAAAATATGTGAAACCCGGCAATAGCAGCATATTGTATTTATGAAATAACTGGGCTTTAGCTTTGCAATATTGTGGTATTGAAAATTTTCAGGTTAAGTAAACCTTACAGAATCATCCTTTCTTTGTAAAATTCCTATAAGCACTAGGTTACGTTTCTATAACTTTTACAGGTTCCTACTCAATACGAACTCTAATGAGTACAAGATGTTTCGGGAGTTAGTGATTAAGACGCGGCAAGAAAACCCAGAGATGAAACCTGAAGTGAAACCAGAAGATAAATATGAACCAGAGTTCTCTTTAGAAGATGATAGTGATGATGATAACAGCAAACCTGCAATCAAACAGGAAAGAATGGATAGGTAAACTGTTACAATAAATTGTTATATTCTTTAACTATATGGGTGTTTCTATTCTAATTATATTCTATTTCTTATTTCTTCATATTATATAGTTTTGCGTTTGAAAAGAATTGATTTTAATTACTTACGATTTTGTATTGATTGTTTGGAAATTCAATGATTGCAGTTATTCTGACTTCAGTAGTGGAAAAAACCAGTACAGTGTGAATGTGAAACATGAACAAGCTAGTTCTCAGAGTGATGATGATTCCGATTGCAAAAAAGAAAGACGCAAAAGGAAAAAGTCCCGTTGGGGTAATGACCCTCCCCCAGCAGACATCAAACCTCCAGGAATAGTTACACCCACATCTGTCGTACCAGGTACACAAGTTTAATAGTATGGTGAACTAAGAGGTAATGAAATTATTCATGGAGTGTTAATGGTGATAAAATTAATTGTAGTTAACTAGTTGTTATAATCATTATATTTTAATAGCAACAAAAATTATAAGTATTATTTGTTAATGAGTATGAGAAAAGCGTTATTAGCAGATTCTTTATACTTTAAATATGTATAAATATATATTTGATTTTAGGTGCGAAGCTCGCAAAAATTGATGAGGAAGGTCTGAAGTTGACCAATGTAAATAGGAATAACCAAGCCCTAATGTCCTATGCTATGACCAATTATGGAACAACAAATCTCAGTGCAGAGGACTGGAAAAAATGTGAAGACAATTTCAAGCTCAATCTTTTATATCAGGTTTGTATTGACAAAACATATTTCAAATAGAAACTACCATTCATATTTTAAAGTAGACCATAGATAATAGAGTTAAGCTCGACTTCCCATCAACAGCTTTTGGGTTTCGTCCCCGAGTGAGACAAAGTTTTTTTTCTAATGTGTATGGCAATAGGTTCACCTCCATTCCATGGTGGCTATACTGCTCTGCCGACCTCTTTAGCGCCTCTTTACAGGCGTGAAGTTACATTTATGTTTCGTGCTATAGTATATTTTAATCAGTAGTATATTATTTACTGTTTTCTGTTTTAGGACATGTTAAAAAAGAGACAAGAGGTGGAACGTCTGGCAGCCGCCGGCAAACACAAGTATGAATATGACAGTGACGAAGATACTGTGGAGGGAACTTGGGAACACAAGTAATTATTATTTCAAATTATACTGCTAAAATCGTATGGAATAACTTCTTTTTCACAAGAGCAGTTGTAGCACATTTTTTTTTAATTATACTTAATATTAAAATGACTAGTGCATTTTTCGTTGGAAGTATATTTATTTTTTCAGTTAATTTATTTTTTGGAAATATTCTTGTTATTTAATATGCTGTTGCTATTTTTAAAATTATATAATGTTTTAACCATTTCTATAATTAACATAGTAAGCGTTAAACTTTAAAATATAATTGTAATGGTAAAATTACTTAATTTACGTCGTTTCAGGTTACGTGCGAAAGAGATGAATGCCACAGAAAAATGGGCGAACGAGCTTACGAAGCAAGCCGCGGGCAAGCACCATATTGGAGATTTCTTACCTCCCGAGGAGTTGAAAAAGTGAGTCTGTGTATGGTTTCTCCTAGTAATGGATTATTGTAATGTATAATGTTAAGTTTTACAAATCAAAATCCATTACAATATTTAGGGTAGTTCCAATTTAAAGGTTGTAAACTAAAGGAAGGGAACGAAGGGAAGACAATTTGTGTTTGATAAGTTAGAAATACATAACAATATCTATAACTTAAATCTTGATACTAATGTGTGCAGGCTGCAGAGACCATTTAATATTACCAGCCTAACTATGTAATGACTATTTAGTATGTCTTGGAAAGATAAAATTTAAAATGAATTTTGTGGTGTTGGAGAAAATATATTTATTTACAGGAAGTCATGAAAGTAAATCATCAATAATTGAAGACAAATATAAAAATGCCACAATTTTAATGACATACCACTAGTATTACTCTATTGGAATCTCTGAGTGAATAATCATATTTAAAGATTTAGATCTTAATTTCTGTTTAGCAACACGCGATGCAATAGCTATGTAGTCATGACGAATTGTGTTGCAGATTCATGGAAAAGTATTCGGCCGTGAAAAGTGGCAAGGAGCCAGATTTCAGTGACTACAAAGAGTTTAAATTGAAAGAGGATAATGTTGGTGTGTATGATTTCATTGATGTTAGGGAACTCTTTGGCACTATTAACAGTATTTGTAATGCCTAAAGTAGAAACTATTTTATTAATAAAACAGATATATTTTTAAATATTATACCTTCAAGATACCCTAGTGGTTAAGAATTCAGCCTCT
Organism: Parelbella ahira ahira; assembly: GCA_018244795.1. Lineage (NCBI taxonomy): Eukaryota > Metazoa > Arthropoda > Insecta > Lepidoptera > Hesperiidae > Parelbella > Parelbella ahira. The sequence continues at coordinate 12,637 of DWME01002020.1, read as the reverse complement.
CACTCCGGGGTGCTGGGTTCAAATCCATGGCGCACACTTCTTAAATATTATTATGATTATTAGAAGTAATATTATTATTTTTATCTATGTAAAAATTTCATTTATACAATAGGCCTCTTTAGACTATACTATAGACATCACATGTATACTAAAACTTATAAACCTATTATGATGTTTTGATGACAATTCATTGAACTGGATTGGTTGGAGCCAATACTTGCTTTTTAAGTAATTATACGAATATATTTTGATAATGATATGGCATGAAGTGACGTCATATTAATTTTTATTTGGTTTGATTTCTAAGGTTTCAAAATGCTACAAAAGTTGGGATGGACTGAAGGCGAAGGTCTTGGCGTTGAAGGCACAGGAATTGTAGACCCGGTGAATAAGTAAGAAAATATATTAATAATAATAATATATGCAGTTTAATTGTCACTTGTGTTGTGTCAAACAAATATTTGCAACTTTGTTTCTGTAATAAATGAATGATAATCATTATCGATAGCCTAATATTAATAATTTGTATGTATGTATATGTTCACCAGACATACACATACATACATACATACATACATATTTATAAACATAATGTATTTCTTTTACTAGGGCAAAACAACCAGTCCAAAACTTAGGTTTGGGGGCATCTACTTCGGATGTGGTGTTAGCTGAAGACGACGAGTTTGATGCGTACAGGAAACGAATGATGCTGGCATATAGATTTCGACCTAATCCCTTGGTAACTAATTTTTATTGTAGTAGAACTATTAAACTAACAAAGTCCTGACTGTGTTGAGTGCTCACTGAATGCAATGTACCAGAAAAGCAATAACTAGGTCAGTAGCTTTCTTCAGCAGAATTCCAACAATGTTACCAAGAAAGGTCGTATGTTAAAAACGTTTTACAATAGCAATATTTCGATCAACCCGAAGCGTTTTATGGAGGAATATACTGTAGCGATGTTAGTGTTTTTTTATCGTAAACTTTAACAAAGAAACAAGACAGGTTCCATGTAATAAGTAATTATATTTATTATTTACATATGGACATGTGCAATTCAGGACACGTCACAAAGTCGTTGATAGTATGAGCACTCTATCCACCAAGTGATCAATGGTCACTGCAGCACATGATTACTGACCAATATGTCTTAAAGTTGCAGTCTGAAGTGAGTTCAAACGCGTTATTTCTTAGTATCTGTGTGGCTGGTAAGTGAGTTGGTACATGACAGTGCATTGTAGCTGGTAGGCAAAAGTAGGTGAAATGACGGAACTACGAAAGTTTGCATACAAAAATAATTATAGCCTTGTGTCTTTAAAATATTAAAGCAATATTTTTATAATTAAACCTAAATAATATTTTCATGCTATCTTTTCTACTAAAAGGCCACAGTATGTTATCAAAATTAATATTTTATGGATATATCTAAGAGTATAGGCCTAGATAAGGTCTATAGCTCAATGTTGACTAAAATAAATTTAATTATGAATTTATAAGATATTGTGTTGTACAAATATTCATGTATGTTTTGAATTATGCATGTATATAGTTTTGGATGTCTGTGTTAGAATGTTTGCCTTCTGTTTCATTGCTTCACTAGTAAATAAAACCTTTTTTTTTCTCAGAATAACCCCAGAAGACCATATTACTAGCAAGAAATGGGATCCAGTGTATCACCATGAAGAATTTGCTTGAAAGACAGTAACTAGTAAAATTATAGAAGTATGTCTGTTTTACATACATAATACCTATGTATGTTTACTTAAAAGCACCCTTAGGTAGAGTTTTGATAGAAAATGAAGATGTTCTTTTTCGAAAAGTAAGATATTTTGTTACAAAATATATTTTATTAAGCCGTTATTTAATTTTTTTGTAATCAGATAATATCTTAAACCAATATGCACTTTCAATATTGAAATGAAATGTTTATTAGAGAAACAAAATGTAGATCCTCATATGTCTATTGGTCTCAAAGTTTATAATTTAGTTTGTATCCAATAATAATATTTTAGGGCACTTTTAATCCTGTTCATTGATAAATATGTATGTTTGCATGTATGACATGTGATGTTAATTTTCGCCAATTATGTCGAATCAGTGTATATAGGAGATACAATAAAATCTAGTAGAGCTATCTAATTTGCTTCCGAAATACGTCCAACTTCCAATTTCAAATTTAAGACTATTTTTCGCTTCTTTATAGAGAAATTTTTGATACAATTTTTTTCACCTTGTGCCAGAAATCTCATTATGAATTTTACATAATATAGAAATTTGGTTTGAGTACATTTAAAATTAAGAAATAGTGGTTTTAAAGCATAATGTATCATGGGATTTATCCCATCACATTTTCTTAAGCCGAAATGGTTATTTGTAATGTAATTGATATTGTGAGTAAATTTACTATGAAAATTGTTTTTATGTAAGATATAATGTTAAATGTTAAGAAATAGATAGTGTTATGTGTATATTATGTATTGTAAACTGCAATGCTAACCCTCGCACGGGCATCATGGTAGACTATGGCCTTAAACCTTCTCATTCTGCGAAGAGACCTGTGTCCAATCAACAATAAAGGTGTTGATGATGTTTATGATATATGAATATTGTGGTTAAGCCATAGACTTAAGTTTGCACTTATAACTTTTCTTTATTATAGTGTATATTAGAAATGCAATAGATATTCAATTCCCGAATACCGATATTGAATTTTAAGTAGTGAATATTTCACACAAATCACACAAGACCAATAAATGGAAATTTGTGAAGCTTTTGTTTCACTTGCATCATAACCATGGTTTGTTTTTTGCTTAGCAATTTTTATAATAAATACGTACCAAATCAAACGTGCCCCTTTTCGATTGGATTTTGGATATGAAATGCTTATGATACGATAAATATTGAATTTTATATAATTGTATGATTGTCGTTTATCCATTGCATTTCTAATGTATCAATCTGGGTCAAGTCCGTAGAGTTTGCATTGTAAAGCTATGTCGCCTGTTATTTGAGAGATTCGAGAGTTGGAAGGCTTGCATTGGGTTTATCATCTTACAGTTAGCGCTTTATTGCCGCTATTGACTATTCGCACTCTACGAATTTTCTCTATAAAGATTTACATTATTTTGTCAATTATATGCTCTAAATAAAACCTAAATGGATACAAAAATAAAATGTTGCAATTTTATTTTTATGTCAATCTTTATTGACAGTGTAATTTCAATTGATTTACCATAAATTCCCTCACAACTCATTTTAGTATGTAGGCTAGCCAATTTTAATACTACTTGGATAGTGGTTTCCGCAGAATATTCTATATTAAGGATGATTATTGTTGTTGTTTTTTATTAAATGAACAATTTAAACATTATTGTTTTATTACGAATCTTTCCTTTGGCACTCTCGAAAATTTCACATCAGTTTTTTTTATAATGGTGATCGCCTTCTGAACCGGGTTTTCCATCTTTTGTGCTATGAATCTTTTATTACACTATATCGTTGGAAAAGCTTACTCAATATTGAAATAACGGAAATTAACGTTTAGGTAATGTTATTATAATACTACGGAAGCTGTCACAAAGATAACTTTTTCTCATTTAAGTCCCTAATAATGAAAAGAGTATAATAACATACAACGTACCTACATATATGCGTTTACAATAAGTGCCTATGAAGGCCGTAGATAATGAAAGAGGATTTTTCAATCTCATTTGATTGGTGATGAGTCAAACACTTGTATGAAAAGGTGGCCGCCAGCCGCGGGCGCAGTTGCGTCCGCGCAGTTTAATTATAGCGGTCAGTGACAAATTATTTTTGTCTATCGTAGTCTTGATTTTTCCCAAAATTTAGTTTTCAACTGAACTATATACTGAACACACGTTACAGAATATATCGGTATAGTTCATAACAAAAGTAATAAGCGATAAAAAAATATTTTAACGTTCAATGAAATGAGTTTACATAAAAGTGCGAGTTATCAAGTTTTTCATCGAGTGGCTTATAGCAGCAGTGATACGTCAACATCTACTAGTTCTGCGGAAAATGACACGCCTTTAAAAAGGTAAACATACTCCAACAAACAGTTATTGTAGCAGAAGGCAATTATATAATTATCTAAACGTAAGTTATTAATGCTGCCTTTTGAGCGGTTTTGCTATACGAAAATTATAGCCGACTAGTAGGTAATGCTTTCAGCGGAGATTAATCCGGCTTAGTTATACAACGATCATTATGTGTTTGTGCAATGATTTAGTGCAAAAAGTCGAGGACGTAAAATATTAGCTGTTTAGAAATATGGTGGGTACAAATTTTTATACATGCTATATATTTTCGTGGCAGTCGGAGCGACTTAAGACTATGCCTCCGAAGTGTATGAGATTTTAGATCGTTGTTTCCTAGCTGTGATGATTTCAAGTGTTTAGTGGGTTAAATCACTGGTGTAAATATAATATTGACTAATTACATATTAAACTGACACCGCAAGTTAAATCATTTTAAACTTTTATCACACTGAACGTTTGGAGTCGCTGTAATTAGTTCAAGCAACATAATGATTTAACAGACGATAAATAAGATTTTAAAACTTGTTAACAGCATGGGTGCGATGGTTTATTAGAAAACTTAAATAGAGCGCTATATATGCACAAAGATATTTAAGCCTTGCCTATAAACACTATTTATTATTGTCTAGGTTTAACCGTCTTGTACGGTCATCGCTAATCCGCCAATGGAGTCACTTTAAGAAAAACAGGAGTAACTTAAGAACAAGGGGACGGTCGGTCTCGGAAACAGGCCTTTGTACCATAGTTGTCGAAGGTAAACAGATATGTACTAAATAAATTTGTGCATTAGAGTTCAATTCAACTTTCCGTAACATAAGTGACTTGCAATAATTTTACTAGCTGAGTAGGTATTGTAATATCCTCATCATCAATACTTTATCCTTCCTGTTTGGGGCATAGTCCTTTTAGAAAACGAAATAAGGAGACATTTTTCATATCAGGCTATATACCAGTTGGTATCTACTAAATAATCTGATTTATTCTATTTGTAATAATATCATCAACATTTGCTATTGAATACTGATAGAGTCAGGGATGGTTCTCTATCACTATGTAAGTTACGCTATTGGTCGAAATTATATTGTAGGGAACAACATTCAACGAGCAAATAATTCAAACGACAAATAATACGCATAATATTTGACTGTAGATTATTGCTTATTAGTCGCTATTTTTATTTCTACCGCTCCAATTCTACACTTACATTATTATGTTCTGGTTAGAAATGTGTGGTAAGCACCAGTATTGGAGACAAGACTTTCTAAGATAGTGCTTTGATAGATGAAGACAACATATTATGTATAGCTGAATGATACCTCCTCAATATGAAAGTTCCAAAGATAAAAAGTATACAGTACGATAAGGTTTCAATTATAGCTTATAACATTGTTCAGATTCGGACTATTTGGATACTTCGCATATATCGCCGCGCCGATCTCTGCAGGTCATCAGAAATGACTCAAGCCATGCGATTGTTCCACAAGTGTCTTTTCAGTAAGTATACGTTTTATATCCAATGAATAATTTAAGAAATGCCGTACTTACAATGCTTTCATGATTCATTTAACGCTGATTAAGAGCAGTGTATCATCTGAAATTATCATAACGTTGCATGTGCTTCATCTGATATTAACAGCCCAAGAAGTCTTTCTAGTTCCACATAATCGGTACTTTTATTACTGTCATTATCATTTACATTATTCATATTTGTACTGTCACTACATACGAGTACACACATATACTTACACATTTTTTTTTTCTACTTTCGGACACCGGTCTCTTAATGTAAAACCTTACTTGTTATACAAACGTTTATTGTTATGCTTGTTCAAATACTTGTATGAATCAATAAAGACGATAAATTATGGCAGTTACATTATTGTGATGTATTAACTACGAAAAGGAACACATGGCATAGTAACAAAAACACTATATGAATGGTTTTTAGTTCCTTATATAATGTTTTAAAATTTTACTAACGTACAGAAAGAGGTACTTGTCAATGCTAGTAGATCACTCTAGTTTTGAGGAAATTATGTAATTTTTGTTGCATTGCAGTAAATCTTCGGATATTTCAATTTAAGCTTTGAGAGGCTTGCCAAAAATATTTCGTGCTAGCTGACAAATTTGTTCTAAAGTAGATATACGTATATAAACAATATCATGTTAGTTTAATCAATGCAAGTATAATATGATTTTCGCCGACTTGTTTGTTTCCTGGTTTACTCTGCGGAAGAAAGTGATTAAGTTTCTCTTTTTTCCTCTTACATGCTGTGGGAATCATCGTTTGGAATTTTTACTAAAATTACCTCCGCATCAATAGTAAAAACGCAGATTGCAAGCATTACAAAGACGAAATTGCCGCCACTTTTCCTATCATACATCAGATTGTAATCAATATTGTGCGCGCTGCCCTAATGCGCATGTTTCACCAGAAATGAGCTGTATTCAGGCAACATGAGTGTCTAAGATAATGGTTATTTGGTCTATTATTGTATGCACAAACGCGCGTCTCAGTTGACAGGTCTGATTGTTAGGGCCAGGGACAGTATGGAAGTGTACAGTGAAGTGGACGGAAAATATATTAAAAACTGTTGAATTATTACTCTCCCTTAATGTAATTAAAATATAGTTCAGTTAAAAGTTGATCTATAATTGTCGACCAATCAGGTTTTTGTTACGTTGTGTGGATAAAGAATGTGGTGTAGCTTTTAGCAATATGCGTTAAGTCATACGTTCTCCAATTAAGCTTAATTTAATTTAAAATAACACGATATCTATAAAATTTAAAATTGTTGTCTGTTAAAGAATCAATACAGTGTACAGATTGAAACCGTGTTAGATGTTCTAAAATATCTATCGTTTATTTTTCAAATTGATTGTTTTTATTGAAATGTATTTGTCATATTAATGAATGAACCACACTCGACAACTTTCACATTGTAAGATAAATCTTGCTATCCATAACGTCGCTTCTTTATACTTACAATTTAGTGTCATTTAAAACTTAATTATGTATTAAACTGTATGTAGATTCAATGCAGTTCCACATATAAATATATTTTTTTTACTAGATAACAGGACTAATAATGTGTACATAATTGTCGCTTCCGGGAGGCACAATTTTTTAATCTGGCATAATATTGCATAATAAGTAGGTATAAAATTGAAATTGTAACTATCTAATATTATAATCTCATTAACTTGTAAGTCATCATTGAGGCCGATACTTTGTGATAGGTACGTAAGAGTGTTTGCTTTTCACACGTCTGCTTGTTGCGCACTGCGTTATAAATCATATTGGATTTAATAAAAACTATATTTACTAAAGGGAAATTTCCTAAACAGGACGAAATAATAATGTTACAGAGTAGAAAAAGTTCAGTAAATTTTCACGTATCCTTGTCTCCTGTTGCGGAATTTTACTAAGCTTTAAAGGATCGATCGATATTTTTACATCCTTTATTCGAATACTGTATAGATGTACCTAAATTATCAAAAGTACTATGTGTTCTTATGTAATTGGAGTGTCGACCAATACGCAAACGTAATGCGGGTTCTAGAAATGGTGTCACAAAATGATTTTTTTTCACAATTATGAGCTGAGGTAAAAACAATTCGCCACAATACGTTATCGTGTGTTAAAAGTGTACATAAAATATCAAGTCATTAGTCGCCTGAAGAGAATTTTTCGGTGAGTTATTAAATTATATTTTCTTATATACACACGTAATTTACGTGCTACGATAAAATTTTTAGGCATGTTAGTTAGGTGCTACATTGCAAATATGTATTTATGATTTTCATTTTATAAGGTTAGGTATGTCCATTTTTAATACATATCTTTTGTTAAGAAGGTAAATGAAAACATCCTGAGGAAACCTATATATGTACTTTCTAGTACTCCACAATGTTTTTAAACGCGTGTAAACTAGTCCACACTTGGTCATTGTGCCAGGCTATGTTGTGTTTGGCGTTATCCCTTTTCATTATTGGGCAGACACGTGTCCCACAGTAGATTGATAAAGAGGTTTATTTTAATGATGATAAACTCAATTTGTTTTCGCCTCAAATTAATTTCCAGTCCGTTCTTGAGACGGAGATCGAAAACAAAAAAGTAATCAACTGAATATGAAAGCGTAGAAGTAAAAATGTAGGTACTTTAGCGTGAGATAAATTGAGTAACTTTATACCATCGGAACTTATAAAACTGTGTTTAGATTTCGCTGCTTAAATCAATTTACTTTAATGTATCGTTTCTCAATCTTCATTTTATCTATTTCATTTATATCTATTGGAAAATAGATGAACTAGTTATTATTCCGAAAATAATTATAATCCAATTAGTGCTTATTTGATCATAAACACTGTTAATGTTTATTATGTGTTGTTTATGTTCCTTTTCTGCCTCCTTGGTATACTAGAAATGTTAGTTTTTACTATTTCTATGCTACGCAGATGGGCACGTGTCTGTCGTAATATAAAGTAAACAATAGTCACGTTAGTTCATGATGGAGATACAATTGAGTGGTCAACGCGTAGGTATTTTTGATGTTTTAGGCTACTAGGAAGCTTTTTATTTAATACGATAAACGTAACCAGGTAGAGCAAAGGAAATCCCTATAATACCATATAAAATATTTCCTCAGATTGAGAAACGTTGTCTTAAATTGAATAACCAATAGAAAGGCTTGATAGCTCACATTATTTCTAGGTATCGGCATGGCGTGTATCGAGTTCATAACCCATCTAGTTACCAAGACTTAGTTCCCGCTTGCAGTTATTTGAGAGCTTAGAATGCCAAGGTACCTAATATTACGTGGCATGTGCATATTGTAACTATCACAATAGTAGAGACATATTTTTACACGACTTTTTTTTGTCTTTGCTTTTATGAACAATGTTTCTTCAACAATTAATGTTTTTAAAATGCGCCCCAATTATGTCAAATTAAGCATGCCTGTGTATGTATTTTATTTTTTGTTATTCTATGTTGAATAAATACAAAAATGTGAATAAATACAAAAAAGGTAATTGACTAAAAACCTCTAGGAATTTCGGTTTTACCAATAGACCGAGTACGTTAATATCTGAGGTGGTAGGATTCAGGTAGGGACAATTTCAAGAAACCTTTTAAAAATAAATTTCAAGTGCAATCAGGTGAAAAAGTTTTGTTGGCAAAGAAATGCGCCCTTGAAGACGATTGTCAACCAAGTGGTTTCTGGACTAGTTTTGATACATACATTTGACCCGTACATTTTACGCTTTAGTTCTATAGCTGCGAAAATTCAGGCCTGGTAATCGCTAACAGCTAAAACACAATATTTGAATACACAGTTTATTTGTGGGATGGCAGAAATGTCTGAACGGTTTTAATTTGGGAAGCATTATATTCTTCTTTTTCTTAAAGGGCCTGTGTAGTTCGCATTCAGTCACGCATATAAACAATCGCAATCCTCAAGAATGGCAAACTGTTTCTAGTTAAGCTAGTTCTATTAATTAAAATATATTTACCAATATTTCTTGCTGTGCCGTAACTTACCTAACATTAGTGTAATTCGTACTTAAATTAAAAGTTTAGGTGTACCTACACATTACGGCATTAAATGTCTGTAATCCTGATATTCCCTACCTACTTTTTATCAGATAACGTTCAAATCACATTCAATTTAATTATACCATATTTTTCTTACCTACCTTTTCATATTCCCTACCCATCTTTTCATATTACCTACCTACCATTTTAAGAAAATAGTGCATAGGTGCATCATTACTACTCCACCGAAATTTGAAAGTTATTAAACACCATGAAGCTTACGACAAAGTTTGTCGACCTGTGTTTAAAATGCCTCACGAGCCCTATGAAGTTCGTTGACGTTTCAATTAATTCTGCATCCTATTCTTTCGCGCACAAGTGTGTTCATGGTTCAATAGGCAGCTCAGGCGATCACGCAATCACCTGCTATAAGGGTTAAATGTCAGAGTCAGTGTTAATGCCGAGGTTATATAAAAATCTACGTAGAGTCCACATTTTGTAAATAATGATGACTTAAACATTAAACATTTTATTAAGTTTTTTTTCCAAAATTATTGATGTTTGTAATATTATAAGTAAGTATATTTGAATATTTATTTCTGTATTTTAGCACACATATAATGCAATTATAATAGCTTTAACATGCACATAAATGCACTCGTATTATCTAATAGACTATTTTAAAATAACTTGTTAGTTACTTAAGCGATCAACTGAAGTAACTTAACCTTAATTCTGACTCAAATTACAATAACAAATTCACGTATTTAACGTAACTTTTAATTTAATTAACACTTATGTATGCATCAATTACATTAGGCCATGTAGAGTTTATCTACTGTCCATTACGAAGAGTGCTTTCATTTACGTAACAGCTGCTATTAATCAGGTTCTAGGCATCGCTACATTTTGTGTTATCTACCCCTTTCTTAAAATATCTTGTGGAAAAACTTAACGGCTGTTTAGTTGTGAAGAACGGTCGATAGTTTCACATCCTTACCCTCGTATGGACGTGGGCGAGGATATATAACTGACGATTTAGCGATTATTTCCAGAACAATGCTTCTGATTACTGATCTGCGCCGTGAGATTCCCGAGTTCGGCGAGATAAACATGATATCTGCCATCCGTTCTGTTTTTTCTTATATCCTTAAGTGTCATAAGTATTATCTACTTATGTTATTAGAACAAGTAATAAATTTGTAATATTACTAACAAGATAATTCTAAACCCTTGCAAGGTATTTTAAAGACTTACTTACATAGAGTAAAAAATAAAGAAATAATGATATGGTCTTGGGATACGTAGGTACGTATGAATAATAGATTTCTATTGCAAGTAAAACTAAATAGTGAATAGAATAGATATAAAATTTAAATATTTATATGTATGTATTTTGTCTGCAAGAATATAATCACCACTTTTTTATTTTGTGTTTTCTATTCAAAACAAATCCCAATGTTATTTTTTAAACGAAATAAAATGAAGTGTTTTAAAAAAACGTTTGTGTGAAGATAGTTGATTTTATATCATTTCAAAAACTGACTTTATAGTTATGATGAATAAATTGTAGCCGATATTTTGAAGTAACATACTGAAATAAATATTATCAGTTGTGTATGTTCCTACGGGTAAAATGAATAAAATAGGTGCACCAAAAATATTCAGATACAATTGAAATTGGTCATAGCGTAGACAATTTATAGAACTACTTCTTTGTAGTCTCTTCTGTCTCAGTAATGTGAAACTCTTGTGTTCCTAGATATTAGAAATTAGTGAGTAGGTTAATAATATTATTAAGGATACGGCTCCCGTTAAACCTGTATAGGTATAGATACCGTGTGTACTCAATACCTTAAATAGTCAACATTATATCTTATTAAGTGTATAAAGTTTGAAACTGTGCTGTTCTTCTATATTATGTTCATAGTTTTGTTTAGCTATACAATCTTTAGTTATACAATTTCCTCTGTGACTTCTACTGACTTTATTTCAATTAAGATACTGCAAACTTAGCTGGGTGCAGTAACTGCGGTTGCCAACTTTGTGTGTTGTGCAATGTCTGCGACTGTGGCAGTGCCGGGTTGCGGGTTTAGTATGTAGAGACTCTGCATGTGCTAAAGTTAGTGCTTCGTCAGGTCGGCGGGTGGTTCGGGGAGCGCGGTCGGGCTCGAGGAGGCGAGCGACGGCAGTGACGCGGAGCGCCCTCGTCGACATCAACTACGGGTGCCCACAACATCCTATCTGGGACAGTAAGTAGTACACCATTATTATCGAACTTACAATTTTTTCGAAAAGAAAAATATAGGTACTTATAACCAACAAATAAAAACAACGTTACCCCTGTACTTCCACTGTAGGCAGAGGACTGTGGTACACAAACTCAATAATTTTGTTATACTTTCCACGAAGGAACAGGGGGTGAGCTTATTACCGGTTACAAGTCCAGAGTCCGAGCTACTACTGGAAATTTTTAATTAGAAATACCCAATAGTATCCGAGTCGGTTACAAACGAATGATTTTGTGAATACGCTTACAACGATTTCTTCACGGACTTTTCAATATTTCACTGATAAGTTTCATTCTGTAACGTTTTTACCTTGTGTTTCCATAGTGGAGGCACTACGAGATTAAACATCAGTTCTGATTTAAAGGTTGTGGGAGGCATAACCGTAATAAAAGCCAACATAGTGTCTACGGAAGACAACGTGTCTCTGACTGTAACTTCTTGTTAGGTATAAATACTTATATTTAAACTATCATGTTAATTAGTATTAACTGTATTGTCGTGTAACCTCGTGTAACCAGTGTACAGTGTACAAAGACTCCGAAACAACTGTTGACTATTTTCAGCGGTATTTTACAAAATAATGGCAGTACAAGTTTATTCATTTCTTTCTTGTCATTGTCTTCGTGGTTTTAATTACACTTTGTGGGAAGTTACTTTTGAGCAACTTCAAATATACCGTGATCGAAAAATGTTGAACTTTCATTTAATTATTGTTATAAAACAATTTATCTTACAACATTCAGTTTAGA